>OZ030017.1:73830418-73922918 GCA_964023405.1 Apodemus agrarius | reverse complement strand
GCCAGACCAATTAATTTCTGTGAGCATTATGTCTCCAGCTGATGTCACGGCATATTTTAAAAACAATTTCTCTGACTTTGGAAATTAGAGATCACATTTTTTTAAAAAATAAAAATCAAACAAAGACTAACCTTCCACACTACAGCCCCTGATCATTTGAGTTGGCTTTAGGGGACAGCAGAATAGAAACGATACAATGTAACCTTTTGAAATTCAAGGCGTAGAGACAGGCAGAAAGTGGAGCTGCTGCCCCTCCCCGGGCTCAGCCTCAGCCCCCAGCAGCAGCGGCACCAGGAATGGTTTCTGTTCTAACAGAAATGCACCCATATATCAGTTTTTACGATCCTCTTTCTATGTAATATAGATGTGTGTTTTGTGCATTTTGCACAATATCTTTATATATTACGTGCACATAAAACACATTTATATGTATTGCATAAGGGACTGGCATGCATTCCCCTTCCGAGATGTTTTCTTTTTATTCCTTTTCCACGTCAGCCCACACCTCCCAGCTTATTTCTTTCAGCGGTTGCACATTTGCTCATCTTGTGGGTTACATTATAAAAGTTTTATTTTCCGTCATTATTATTTTTTAGATGAAGTCTCATATATCCCAGGCTGGCCTCAAACTCAATATGTCGTCGAAGATGACCTTCAACTTCTTCTCTTCCTCCTAAGTGCAGGGATTAGGGGCATTTACACACACCTGCCTAATTCAGGGCTCAGGATGGAACCCAGTGAGTTTCAGGTGCGCATGCGCATGCTAGGCAAGCACTGAGCCACACCCCTATCCCTGTTATAAAAGGTTTAGGGAGTCCACTATTAATGGCCATTTTATTCCCAATTTTATCTTCTTATGATAATACAGCAAGAGCACTGTGAATAAACTTGTACATGTATTGTGAAATTGTTTATAATATACATACGTTCCCAGGTAAAACCTTGTGAGTGCTCTTAGCGGGTAGGAAATAAGTGTGAGTTTTGAACTGTCAGTTATATGCCTGGCCAAGGGCATAAAGCCCATTTTCTCAGCAACTCAGCCACCGTTAGCATCAAAGTTTTAATTTTGCACATTTGATAATTATAAAAATTATCTCTCACTTTCCTTTAACATTATGAGAGGAAATGCTCATATTTTAATTCGCTGCCTATTCAGAAGTTTTACTTCTTTTCAAATCCTTTACTGTCATTTTTTTCTGGAAGGGGAGAACACTCATGTCATGGTTACATGTGGAAGTCAGAATCCAGCTGTTACAGGTCCCGGGCTTACTATGCTTTTAAATACTCGGGGTCTCCTGGTCTTGTTTAAGGAACTTGTAGGGCTGAAGAGGCGGAGCCTGGCTGGAGGAAGTGCGTCATGAGGGGTGGGCTTGCAGGTTGGTACCCTGGCCCCACTTCTTGTACCCTCTGCTTCCGGTTGCCATGTAGCCTGGCACTCCTGTAGCCATGCCTTCTGAGCCATTGCGGAGTGTTCCCACTATGGAATTATAAGCTGAAGTGAACCTTTGGTCCTTGTCGTCCTTTCGTCTGGGTATTCTACTACAGCAAAGGAAAAGTAACTAGAATAATGTTCGGGTGGTGGTTCTTTCTGTCCATCGTGGTTTCTGGGGACTGAATTCAGATCATCCAGCCTGTGCACACAAAAAAACCATTTTTGTAGCCAGTAAGCCATTTTGCTAGCCCTAACTTTTTAGCTTTTAGACTGTTGCTTTTTTTCTTACTTTTACGAGCTTCTTCTTAATTAAAGCCCATTCCCCTGTGATATACATGTATATATGCATATGTCTATGTCTATGTATATGTGCGTATAACAATTTTTTTCTCAGTGCCTTTTTGGGTTTTGTGTATACTTGCTTAAGGTTATTTCAACTTGCAAATCACCAACGTGATTACTGTATTTGTTTATGACCTCTGAATCAGAGATCTACTCTGTAAGAGCTTTCCACATATTTGTGTTCTGGATCACATAGTGCTTTGCAGTTCTGTGTTTTTGAACCCTCAATACAACTGCAACGTCTTTTGCTAAAAGAAAGGACATCCCTTGCTTTCCCCCAAGGCCATCCAAAACCTAATTTTAAAATAATGTTTTTGAGCCGAAAGGGAAGGTATTTACCCATAATCCCAGTATTGGGGAAGTGGAGGTGGTAGGATCAGCAGTTCAAGGCCAGCCTTGGCTGTAATATAGCAAATCTGAGGTCGCTCTGGGCCACACAGGAACCTATCTCCAAAATAATAAACAAACTAATACATCTCCCTTTCTGTCACTTTTGAAAATGTTACTTTATTTCATATTTATCAGCAACTGATATTTGTGTCTTTTCAGTTTTCTCTTTCATTGATTTCCCTCTGAATTTATTTTCTACACATCCAGAGAATTTTATTTATTATAACCATACATTACATTTTATTAAGTTGTAAAAGTAGTGTCCGTTCAATTTGTTTGTTTGTTTCAGATGTTGAAAGTACTTTTAAAGTATATGAGGAGAGACAGAGGGAGGGAGGGAGGGAGGGAGGGAGGGAGAGAGAGAGAGAGAGAGAGAGAGAGAGAGAGAGAGAGAGAGAGAATATGATTGGATGTGCATGTATATATGCAGGCCAGAAATCAATGTCCAGTGATTTCTTCGCTCTCTACATTTAAAAGAATTTTTATTTATATTGGTGTGCAGTGTGTGTGTGTGTGTGTGTGTGTGTGTGTGTGCTGCAGATGCAGACAAAAGTCAGAGGACAACTTGAGGGAATCTCCTTCCACCATGTGAGTCCCAGGCTTGGCACCAAGTGTCTTTACCCTCTGAGCCATTGGCTAGTCCTGTCCCCGGATTTTAACCCCTGATCTTGGAATGTGCCAGCAGATCTATCCTGTGGTTCAAATGCTAACCAGACTTTAGGAAATTAAAATTATAAAAAGGAAAAAAAAGGACTAGCTAGGTTTATAGCAGTGACTCAGACCATAAAATAGGAAAACAGGTAAATGGGCATGTTTAGGGAATGAAAGTAGTGATTTTTACTTAAAAAAAAAAATCTGCCTTTGGCACTTGGCTGAGACATCCTCAATAAAGCTCCCAGACCTTGTCACGCTCAATGGAAACAATAGAGGGCCAACAAAGACTTAAGTGTAGCCTTACAGACATCAAGTCATCCTTAATTAGGCCTGTAGAAAACCATTTGTTGGGTGAGCCAGTAGATCCGCAGTTGGTGGCTGCCCTGCCTGCCCAGCCCAGCCTGGGGAAAGTCAAGACTGCAGCTCCTTGTGGCTTGCTCCTACATGTCTGCTCACTAGTCTGTAGAGTGGAAGGCTTGGTAGGTACGTGGAGACAAGTCATGAGAGGAGAAGGAGACAGATTTCCCAAGCAAAACTACTCAGGAACCTCGGGATCGTGGGTGGGAAAGCAGCTTTGGTGCAGAACTTCCTGTGAATGGGACCATCTGAAGGTGGGAAGTCCTCAGTCTCATTAGCTCTTCGCTGTCCAGCCAGAGAATGCCACATTTTGCCCTTCATGTGGTAGCCCCTTCTGTATTAAACATCTTACAGAACACGCACAGTCACAGTTTATTAACTCCAAAGAGGTACCCTGTTCTTTCCTTGTAATAGTTAACTTTGTCAACTTAACACAATATAGAATCACCTGGTCATGTCTGTGGGTGATTGTCTTAGTTAATTTAATGGATATGGGACAACTGAGCCCATTGTGGGTGACGTCCCTAGGCAGGGGTCTTGAATATATAAGAGAGGAAAGCAAGCAGGAGAGTGAGCATGAATTTATTTCTCCTGTATCTAGTCCCAATGGCGGATGAGAGGTAACCAGCCACCCCAGCCTCCTGCCTTGACTTCCCTACTATTATGGACTGTAAACTGGAATTGTGAGCTCAAATAAGCCCTTTCTCCCTTATGATTGTGGATCAAGGTAGTTTGAATGAGATGTCATCCATAGTCTTAGGCAGTTAAACACCCAAACCCCCAGTGGTGGCACTGTTTGGGGTGGCTTAGGTGGTGTGGACTTTCTGCAAGACATATGTCACTGAGGATGGGCTTTGAGATCTTAAGATCTTCCCCTACTATGTACATATTCAAGCATGTGCAGAAGTGTGTGTGTCTGTGTGTCTATGTGTATTCATGTGTGTGTTTATCTGTGACTATGTGTGTTCATGTGTGTCTGTGTTTATGTGTGTTCACGTGTGTGTTTGTGTGTCTATGTGTGTTCATGTGTGTTTATGTATGTTCATTTGTGTGTGTTTGTGTGCGTGTGTATGTGGGGGGGGTAGGTCAGAGGTCAACCTCAGGTGCCGTTTCTCAGATATCATTTGTCTTTAAATTTTCTATTTATTTTTATTATTGTATGCATATGTTTGTGTGTGCCTATGTGAGTTTATGTGTACCATGCACATGCAGAAAGCCCGAACGGGACATTGAATCTCCAGGAACTGGAGCTAACAAAGGTGCTAGAAATTAAACCCAGATCCTCTATAAAAGTAGTAAGCATTATTAATTCCAAACTGACTGATTAGGCTGATTAGTGATCCCCAGTAATCTGCCTGTCTATACCCCTAAGTCCTAGGGTTATAAGCACATGGCATGACCCTCAGTTTTATTTTTCTTTTCTTTTCTTTTTAGCATGGATTCTGGGTATTGCGCTCAGATCCTCATGTTTACAGAGTGTCCTCATTACTTTTCTATTTCTGTGACCAAAGCAACTTACAAAATGAAGCATTTCATTTGCCTTGTGGTTTCAAAGAGCCCACGATAGCAGAGAGAAGGAACATCTGAGAGCTCACATATTAACCCGCCACCATGATGTAGAGAGAGAGAATCACATAAGCCTTTGAAACTGCAAAGCCCCCAGGGCTCTCACTCACCTCCTCCAACAAGGCCACACCTCCCAATCCTTCCCAAACAATCCCAACCACTGAGGGCCCAGTATTGCCCCATGTTCATTTAAACCACCACATGTAGCAAGTTCTTCACTGACTGAGCTACCTCCTGAATCCGGTTAATCTCTCTTTTATGTTTAAGGTAATACATTATACAGCCACCATTCCATAAAAACAATAATAATTATGTTCTTAAAGAGCTAGCAGTGCACTGGGGAGAGAAACAAATTCACATTTGAATACAGGGTTTAATTAAGTATCTTTTGCATCTTAATGACCTCATATATCAACACAGAACTAAACAAAGGAGGAGGATCAAATGGGTTAGTGCCTACAAAGAACGGAGCACCCAGCACTCAGCACTTTCCCTGGCCCTTAGTACTACCACTTCCAGAAATGGCAACTGTCTTAGTTAGGGTTTTACTGCTGTGAACAGACACCATGACCAATGCAAGTTTTATAAAAACAACATTTAATTGGGGTTGGCTTACAGGCTCACAGGTTCAGGCCATTGTCATCAATGCAGAAGCATGGCAGCATCCAGGCAGGCATGGTGCAGGAGGAGCTGAGAGTTCTACATCTTTATCTGAAGGCTGCTAGTGGAAGACTGACTTCCAGGCAACTAGGGTGAAGGTCTTAAGCCCACACCCACAGTGACACACCTACTCCAACAAGGCCACACCTCCTAATAGTGCCACTCCCTGGGAAAAGCATATACAAACCATCACAGCAACGGATGCCTTTACTCTACAGGACACACAGCTCCATGATGTTGTGAGCACTCCTACTTTAATGCTATGTACATAAAAATATTCCTTTTATCCATGATCTGTGTTTTAATTTGAAGTGTCCAGGAGTATGTGCTCATCTGGCACACTCCTCACAATGGTGAAAGGTTGTACTTAGTACACGTTCATTCTATTAGGGTCCAGTCCAAGGTACGTGTTACCCACAGCCAAGGTCTAGTCTGTACAGGTTATGTGTGCCTCGTGCTTGTTCACCGGCTCTTCTCGCTGGTGGGAAGGAGACAGATGGAGGAGAGAAGGCGTGGAGAACTGCAGTTTTAAAGAGACAAGCCTGCTGTTCTCCAGCCCCGACTGGTACCAAGCTGTTGAATTGCTCAGATGTCTGCTTGTCTAACCATTCCATGACCTCATGAGAGACAGGAGCTATCTTGGTTTGCTTAGCTCCCTGAACCAACCTTCAGCATCTAGGAGCTTCAGCAAAGACTCCATGTAAATGCTCAATGAATAAAGGTTCTGTCTTTCCCCCAAAGACAAGGGGGTGAGGATTCCAAATGAAAGGCACAACGCTGAGCTTGCAGAATGGCTGCCTTCTTCATCTGTCTTTGGGAAAATTGTGAAGGACTATAGCTTCTGGGCAGAACCACTAGGTCCTTCTCCTTGGGGGAAAATCTGTGTGCCTCCATCTCTTCTTCCTCATCTTTTCATGTGACCATCCTTCCCCAGTATGGGATTCCCTTAAGAAGACAAGCAGTGTCCTCTTGTTCATTTTGAATACCAATGCTTCGCATAGGACCTACACATAGAAGATCCTCAGTGTCTATCTGATAAGTAACTGAAAAGCAACTGCCGAGTGAATATTATTATTTTTGCACATATGTGCACTCTGTGTGTGCACGTGCATGAGTGCATGCAGGTCAGTAGGCACAGCAAGCTAGAGGCCAACCTCAGGTGGTATTCGGGTTTCCTTTATCTTGTTGTATTTTTAAATATTTATTTTTATTTTATATTTTGGACGGCTTACTTACATATCTGTGCATTACCCAATGAGACCAGAAGAGGACATCTTTCTCTTAAACTGAAGTTAGAGGTGGTTGTCAGCCTCCATGTGGTGCTAGGAACTGAACTCTGGTCCTCTATAAGAGAAGCAAGTGCTCTGCAGCTCTGAGCTGTCTCTCGATCTCTATCCACCTTGGGTTTGTGGCATGGTTTGTCACAGGCCTGGATCTCAGCAATTAGACTGTCCAGTGAATACCAAACATCTTCCTGTCTCCAGTGCTGGGATGACAGATACCCTCCACCATACCTGGCATGTTTATGTGACTTCTCTAAATCAAATACAGGTCCTTTGCAAGGCAAATACTCCATAGACTGAACCATCCCTGCACGAAAGTGACTTTAAAGTATGATTGGGGGAGGGGCGCGTCTAGAAAAGTGATAGGAGTTGATTGAAGATTCTCATTTCACTACAACTAAAATCTTCAGATTAACTGCAAAAATTCGTGTTTGTAAAGATAATAGATTGGTGTCAAGATGAAGAGAACCAAACAGAGTAAAATTCTCAAGAAGATGAGTGCTCTGAAGAGAGTGATCAGTTGCTGGCTGATATATCTGCCCCACCCCCACCCCCATTTCATTCACTGGTTTTAAATTTGGTTGGGGATCTGAGCTAGACAACACAGGGGAAGGGTATTAAGAGAGAGGGAAATAAACAGAGATTTTAGAAACTGTGCTGGGATAGCATGAACATCTGGGAGCCTCAGAAGCCACTCACAGTGGCTCTCCTCTGCTGGTGGTTTCCAGACCCTGGGCTGTACAAAAGGCTGCTGAGCTTTGATAACATACAGCAAACGCCCCAGTTGTCTCACAATCTTTAGGAGCTCTGTCTGTTCTCCCCCCAAAACATTTTCCAAACTTGGAAGGGGCAGAACTCCAAACCTATGAAGTCTGAGACCAAAACCCCTACCAATGTTTTAAGATGGAGAAGATAAAAAGCTGCCAGCCTGTCAATCAAGGAATAGATTAGTCTTAGAAATCGAGAGGAAGCAGAAGTGAGAGGAATGAATCCAACCATGCATGTACCCTGGGCTGAACCCAGCCCAACTCTGATTAGATGGAGGTGCTGAGCCCCCTGACTGATCTGGTTGACATGAGAGACCCAACTCCCGTCAGTGGGAAATACTATCCGGACCTCTAGAATTCCTTGTAGTAAGATGTCTGGCTTGTGATTCAAAAATTACTAAATATGTGATCATATAAAGATGAACCCAGTGAATATTTTTATAAAACAAAACAAGATATTTGAAGTAAAGAATTTTAGGAATTTGAAAGTAGTTGAAAAGCTAATATTCAAACTTAAGCTACTGAGAAATATCAACAGAGATCAAAATCCTCCAATAATGCAGCCACAAAGAGAATCAACTGAGGTTTATCACAGTCAAGCAACCAAGTGTGTGTGTGTGTGTGTGTGTGTGTGTGTGTGTGTGTGTGTGTGTGTTTGAGAGAGAGAGAGAGAGAGAGAGAGAGAGAGAGAGAGACAGACAGACAGACAGACAGACAGACAGAGACACAGAGACAGAGGGAGAGAGGGAGGGAGAGAGGAAGAGGAAAGGAAAGGAGGGAAAGAGATAGAGATAAAGAAGGAGGAAGGGAGAAGGAGAGGGAAGACAGAGAGGGAGGAAGAAAGAGAAACAGAGACAAAGAGATCAAGTCATGTGCATTAGGATCAGAGCATGCTGCTTCTGCATGCTCAGTGAGGGCTAATCCTTCATCAGAACCGCACATGAAGAAAGGGATAAGAAGAGCCCTTGAAAATGCTCAGGACAGAGGTAGACTCATTTTCTTCAGTGAAGGAGCCAAAACAAAACAGAGACTTGAAAATTAGAGGGAGACCTGTTGGGAAGACGAGGTTCAGCAGAGTGAGAAAGAGTTCTGGTTGGTAAAAATGACCAAAGTATATTATATGTATGTGAAATTGTCCGATAAATAAAAATACATATTTTTTTAAGTCTAGGGAAAAAATTGTTCCCAAATTTTTTCCCAACAAAGCATATTTTTTACGATTAAACCTTTAAAGAACGAGAAGCAAAAATAATAAATAAATAATAAATAATAAACAAACAAACAAACAAACAAACCAAGAAAAACAAAAAAACAACCAAACAACCAAAAAACAAAGTCAAAAACCTCAAACGTGCCATCATTTAAGTATAATGCCATCTGGAATTGTAGGCAGAAGCCAGAACTGCCCTGCGGAGAAATGCACGGCTTTCGTGCGCTGTTTTAAAAGCTGTGAAGTGTGAGAGAGAGATGCCTCAGCAGTGAACAGTGCCTGCTGCTCTGGGAACAGTCCCAGCAGCCATGTCAAGCAGCTTATAACCATCTGAAACTTCAGCTCGAGGGAATCTGACGCCATCTTCTGGTCTCTGCAGACACCTCAACGCATCGGCACATACCCACACATAGACACATGACTCGAAGCAGAGTAAAATCTTTAAAACAGAAAAAATGTAAACATGCTCCGTTGAAAGAAGTGGAACAAACAGTCACAGGCACAACAAGGGTTAATGCTGACACGAGCAGAAACCAAGTTGCTGAGAGGCGACAGCAGCAAATCGGTCAGCACAGTCAAAGGCCTCTCACTTAAACAGAGGTAAGTTCATCAGCACCGGACAGATAAACAGGAAGAAGAGTTAGAAATTATGTCATGACTACAGATTCAGTGAAGATTTTTCTGCATATATATACATATGTATGCGAGCATGTTTCCCCTCTCTATGTATGTTCATATCTGCTTATTTATGTGCACACTCACATGTACACATACACATGAGTGGTATGTGCACATGTATGTGTTCACATGCTCCTTGTCTTAGTCAGGGTTTCTATTCCTGCACAAACATCATGACCAAGAAGCAAGTTGGGGAGGAAAGGGTTTATTGAGCTTAAACTTCCACACAGCTGTTCATCACCAAAGGAAGTCAGGACTGGAACTCAAGCAGGTCAGGAAGCAGGAGCTGATGCAGAGGCCATGGAGGGATGTTTCTTACTGGCTTGCTTCCCCTGGCTTGCTCAGCCTGCTCTCTTATAGAACCCAAGAATACCAGCCCAGAGATGGTACCACCCACAAGGGGCTCTCCCCCACTTGATCACTAATTGAGAAAATGCCCCACAGCTGGATCTCATGGAGGCACTTCCCAAACTGAAACTCCTTTTCCTATGATAACTCCAGCCTGTGTCAAGTTGACACACAAAACTAGCCAGTACACTCCTGTACTCATGTATGTATGGAGGAGTGAGGTTGATGTCAAGTGTCTTCCTAGATGGCTCCTCATGTTATAGTTTTGAATGAGGATCTCTCACTGAGCCCAGAAATTGTAGGTTTGCCTAGTCTAGCCAGCCACCTTGCCCTTGGAGAACTCTGTCTCTCCATGCTTTGGGGAATGGGCTGGAAGACACCAGTATTCACATTCTCATCCCAAGCATAGTGACCACCAAGGCATCTTCACAGCCCCTTCATCTCCAAATAACCAATAAGTCTATTCATTTTTTAAAACATATTCTTTATTTACATTTCAAATGTTGTCCCCTTTCCTGGTTTCGCCCCCTGCACTGAAAATCCCCTAACCTATCCCCCCTCCCCCTGCTCAACAATCCACCCACTCCCTCTTCCCTGTGCTGGCATTCCCCTACACTGGAGCATCGAGCCTTCTCAGGACCAAGGGCCTCTCCTCCCTTTGACGTCCAAGAAGGCCATCCTCTGCTCCATAGGCATCTGAATCCATGGGTCCCGCCATGTGTACTTTTTGGTTGGTGGTTTAGTCCCTGGGAGCTCTGGGCTCTGGCACTGAAAACCCTTCCAGCTTCTTGGGGCCTTTCTCTAGCTCCTCCATTGGAGACCCTGTGCTCAGTTCAGTAGTTGGCGGAGAGTGTCTCCCTCTGTATTTGTCATGCACTGGCAGAGGCTCCCAGATGACAGCTATATCATTCTCCTGTCAGCAAGCACTTGTTGGCATCCACAATAGTGTCTGGGTTTTGTTACTACATATGGGATGGATCCCTAACATGGGCAGTCTCTGGAGGTCTTTCCCTCATTCTCTGCTCCACACTTGGTCTCTGTATCTCATCCTTTTGTTCCCCCTTCTGAGAAGAAACAGAGTATCCATACTTTGTTCTTCCTTCTTTTCACGCTTCATTTGGGCTATGAATTGCGTCTTGGTTATTCGGACCTTCTGGGCTAATATCTGTTTGTGCATACCATGTGTGTTCTTTTGTGATTGGGTTACCTCACTCAGGATGATATTTTCTAGTTCCATCTATTTGGTTAAGAATTTCATGAGTTCATTGTTTGTAATAGCTGAGTAGTATTCCATTGTGTAAATGTACCATATTTTCTGTATCCATTCCTCTGTTGAAGGACATCTGCATTCTTTCCAGCTTCTGGCTATTATAAATAAGGCTGCTATGAACATAGTGGAGCATGTGACCTTATTACATGCTGGAGAATCCTCTGGGTATATTCCCAGGAATGGTATACCAGGGTGCTCTAGTAGTATTACTCCCAATTTTCTGAGGATTTCCAGAGTGCTCGTACCAGCTTGCAATCCCACCAACAGTGGAGGAGTGTTCCTTTCTCCACATCCTTGCCAGCACCTACTGTCCCCTGCGTTTTTTTATCTTAGCCATTCTGACTGGTGTGAGGTAGAATCTCAGGGTCGTTTTGATTTGCATTTCCCTGATGAGACTAAAGATGTTGAATATTTCTTTAGGTGCTCCTCAACCATTTGATTTTCCTCAGTTGGAAATTCTTTGTTTATCTCTGTACCCCATTTTTAATAGGGTAATTTGGTTCTCTGGAGTCTACCTTCTTGAGTTCATTGTATATGTTGGATATTATATACAAAGCCCTGTCTCAGATATAGGGTTGGTAGAGATCTTTTCCCAATGTGTTGGTTGCTGTTTTGTCCTATTGACAGTGTTCTTTCCCTTACAGAAACATTGTAGTTTTATGAGCTCCCATTTGTCAATTCTTGATCTTAGAGCATAAGCTATTGGCATTCTGTTCAGGAAATTTTCCCTTTGCCCATGTGCTGGAGGCTCTTCCCCACTTTCTTTTCTATTAGTTTCAGTGTGTCTGGTTTTATGTGGAGGTCCTTGAATCACTTGGATTTGAGCTTTCTACAGGGAGATAAGAATGAATCGATTTTGCATCCTTCTACAATTGACTGCCAGTTGACCCAGCACCATTTGTTGAAAATACCGTCTTTTTCCCACTGGATGCTTTTAACTCCTTTGTCAATGATCAAGTGACCATAGGTGTAAGGGTTCATTTCTGGTTCTTCAATTCTATTCCATTGTTCTACTTGCCTGTCACTATACCAATACCATGCAGTTTTTAACACTAGAGCTTTGTAGTACTGCTTGAGGTCCTGGATACTGATTGCCCCAGAAGTTCACTTATTGTTGAGAATAGTTCCAGCTATCCAGGTTTTTTTGTTATTCCAGATGGATTTGAGAATTGTTTTTTCTAACTCTATGAAGAATTGAGTTGGAATTTTGATGGCGATTGCATTGAAACTATAGATTGCTTTTGGCAAGATGGCCATTTGTATTATATTAATCCTGAGAATCCACGAGCATGGGAGATCTTTCCATCTTCTGAGGTCTTCGGTTTCTTTCTTCAGAGACTTGAGATCTTGTCATACAAATCATTCACTTGTTTGGTTAGAGTCACACCAAGATACTTTATGTTGTTTGTGACTATTGTGAAGGGTGTGAATTCCATAATTTATTTCTCAACCTGTTTATCCATTGAGTATAGGAAGGCTACTGTTTTGTTTGAGTTAATTTTAAAGCCCAGCCACGTTGCTGAAGTTGTTTATCAGCTGCAGGAATTCTCTTGTGGAGTTTTTGGTCGCTTAAGTATACTATCATATAATCTGTCAATAGTGATAGTTAGACTTATTCCTTTCCAATTTGTATCCCTTTGACCTCCTTTTGTTGTCTAATTTCTCTAGCTAGAACTTAAAGTACTATATTGAATAGATACGGAGAAAGAGTGCAGTCTTGTCTTCTTGTCTAGTCCCTGATTTTAGTGGGATTACTTCCAGTTTCTCTCCATTTAGTTTGATGTTGGCTACTGTTTTGCTATATATTCCTTTTACTATGTTTAGATATGGGCCTTGAAATCCTGATCTTTCCAAGACTTTTAACATGAAAGGATGTTGAATTTTGTCAAATGCTTTATCAGCATCTAATGAAATGACCATGCAGGTTTTTCTTTGAGTTTGTTTATGTAGTGGATTACATTGATGGATTTCCATATATTGAACCATCCCTGCATGCCTCAGATGAAGTCTATTTGAATCTTGGTGAATGATTGTTTTGATGTGTTCTTGGATTCATTTGGCAAGAATTTAACTGAGTATTTTTGCATCAATATTCATTGGTCTAAAGTTCTCTTTCTCTGTTGGATATTTATGTGGTTTTGGCATCAGTGTATTTGTGGCTTTATAGAACTAGTTGGGTAGTATTCCTTCTGTTTCTATTGTGGAATAGTTTGAAGAGTATTGGTATTAAGTCTTCTCTGAAGGTCTTGGGATTGTTTTGGTTGGGAGACTGTCAATGACTGCTTCTATTTCTTTAGGGGTTACAGGACTGCTTAGATGGTCTATCTGATCATGATTTAACTTTGGTAATTCATATCTGTCTAGGCAACTGTCCATTTTATCCAGATTTTCCAGTTGTGTGAAGGATAGGCATTTGTAGTAGGATCTGATGATTTTTTTTTAATTTTCTCAGTTTCTATTGTTATATCTCCCTTTTCATTTCTGATTTTGTTAATTTGGATAATCTCTGTGCTCTCTGCTTAGTCTGGCTAAGGGTTTATCTATCTTGTTGATTTCCTCAAAGAACTTAGTTCCTGACTTTCTTGATTCTTTGTATAGTTGTTTTTGTTTCTACTTGGTTGATTTCAGTCCTGGGTTTGATGATTTCCTGCCTTCTACTCCTCTTGGGTGTATTAGCTTCTTTCTGTTCTAGAGCTTTCAGGTGTGCTGTTAAGGCTGTTCTCTCCAGTTTCTTTTTGGAGTCACTCAGAGCTATGAGTTTTCCTCTTATCACTACTTTCATTGTGTCCCATAAGTTTGGTTATGTTGTGCCTTCATTTTCATTAAATTCTAAGAAGTATTTGATTTTCCTTATTTCTTCCTTGACCAAGGTATCACTGAGTAGAGCATTGTTCAGCTTCCATGTGTATGTGGGCTTTCTGTTGTTTTTGTTGCTATTGAAGACCAGCCTTAATCTGTAGTGATCTGATAGGAAACATGGAATTATTTCAATCTTCTCATATCTACTGAGGTCTGTTTTCTGACCCATTACATGGTCAGGTTTGGAGAAAGTACCATGAGGTGCTGAGCAGAAGGTATATTCTTTTGAGTTAGGATGAAATGTTCTGTAGATATCTGTTAAATGAATTTGGTCCATAACTTCTGTGAGTTTCACTGTATCTCTGTTTAGTTTGTGTTTCCCTGATCTGTCCATTGATGAGCATGGGGTGTTGAAGTCCCCGACAATTATTGTGTGAAGTGCAATGTGTGTTTTGAGCTTTTAGAAATGCCAGTGCCCTTGCATTTGGAGCATAGATGTTCAGAATTGAGAGTTATTCTTGGTAGACTTTTCCTTTGATGAGTATGAAATCTTCTTCTTTATCTTTTTTGATGACTTTTGGTTGAAATTCAATTTTATCTGATATTAGAATGGCTACTCCAGCTTGTTTCTTGGGACCATTTGCCTGGGAAAATGTTTTCCAGCCTTTTACTCTGAAGTAGTGTTTGTCTTTGACACTGAGGTGCACTTCCTGTATGCAAAAATTGCTGGGTCGCCGGGCATTGGTGGCGCACGCCTTTAATCCCAGCACTTGGGAGGCAGAGGCAGGCGGATTTCTGAGTTCGAGGCCAGCCTGGTCTTCAGAGTGAGCTCCAGGACAGCCAGGACTACACAGAGAAACCCTGTCTTGAAAAACCAAAAAAAAAAAAAAAAAAAAAAAAAAAAAAAAAAAATTGCTGGGTCCTGTTTAAGTATCAAGTCTGTTAGTCTATGTCTTTTTATTGTGGAATTGATTCCACTGGTATCAAGAGATATTAAGGAATAGTGATTGTTGCTTTCTGTTATTTTTAATGTTATTTTCATGTTTGTGTGGTTATCTTCTTTTGGGTGTGTTGAAAGAAGATTACTTTCTTGCTTTTTCTAGGTGTAGTTTCCCTCTATGTGTAGGCATTTTCCATCTAGTATTCTTTGTAGGGCTGGATTTGTGGAAATATTGTGTAAATTTTGTTTTATTATGGAATATCTTGGTTTCTTCATTTATGGTGATTGATAGTTTTGCTGGGTATAGTAATCTGGGCTGGCATTTGTGTTCCCTTAGGGTCTGTATGAGATCTGCCCAGGATCTTCTAGCTTTCATCATCTCTGGTGAGAAGTCTGCTGTGATTCTGATAGGTCTGCCTTTATAATTTGACCTTTTCCCCTTACTGCTTTTAATATTCTTTCTTTGTTTTAGTGCATTTGGTGTTTTGATTATTATGTGCCAGGAGAACTTTCTGTTCTGGTCCAGTCTCTTTGGAGTTCTGTAGGCTTCTTGTATGTTCATGGGTATCTCTTTCATTAGGTTAGGGAAGTTTTCTTCTATAATTTTGTTAAAGATGTTTACTGGCCCTTTAACTTATAAATCTTCACTCTCTTCTATACCTATAATCCTTAGATTTGGTCTTCTAATTTCGTCCTGGATTTCGTAAATGTTTTGGGTTACCAGCTTTTTTTTGAAGTTTGCATTTTCTTTGACTGTTGAGTAAATGTTTTCTATGGTATCTTCAACACCTGAGATTCTTTCTTCTATCTGTTGTATTCTGTTGTTGATGCTTGCATCTATAACTCCTGATTTCTTTCCAAGGTTTTCTCTCTCCAGAGTTGTCTCCCTTTCTGACTTCTTTGTTGTTTCTACTTCCACTTTTAGATCCTGGATGGTTTTCTTCAGTTCCTTCACTTGTTTGTGTTTTCCCGTAATTCTTTAAGAGATTTTGGTGTTTCCTCTTTAAGGGTTTCTACCTGTTGACCCAGGTTCTCCTGTATTTCTTTAAGTGATTTTTGTGTTTCTTCTTTTAAGGGCTTTTACTTGTTGACCATGTTCTTCTGTATTTCTTTAAGGGCGTTATTTATATCCTTCTTGAAGTTCTCTATTTTAACTCCAACTCTTGCTTTTCCAGTGTGTTGGGGTATCCAGGACTTGCTATAGTGGGAGAACTGGGCTCTGATGTTGCCAAGTAGCTGTGGTTTAGGTTGGTAGGGTTCTTGCACTTTGTACTTGCCTTTTGCCATCTGGTTATCTCTGGTGTTAGTTGGTCTTGCTGTCTCTGGCTGGAGCTTTTCCCTCCTATGATGTGAGTCTGTAAGCCTGTGTCCATACTCCTGGGAGACCAACTCTCTTCTGGAAGGATCTGTGCACAGAAAGCTGTGGAGCTGACTATATTCCTGGTGCAAATGATAATCAGAAGGCTCCTGTCCTAGATGCTCTACTGACTTTATGCCCTGTGTACTCCTAGCTGTTCCCCTCCAGAGAGATATTGGAGAGAAGGTGGAGATCTCACCTCTGTGCTCAGAAGTCGAGGCACTAGTGGGAGATTACTCCTTCCTGGGGGACTGTGAACAGAAAGCTGTGGAGCTTGTGTGTTCCTAGCTGTTCCCTTAATGAGTCTATTCATAAAATAAAATTTTAAAACTTAGAATTGTCAATTGTCTGGAAAGTATAAGCTATGAAAATGTTTTAAGAAGAGAATATAAAAAGCTAGATGGTTCATCACTGATATGACAGAATCTTTAATAACACCTGAAAGACACCAACAGGTCATCTTCAGGTGAATTTCAGGAAACTTCCAGGAACAGATAAATTCTGTACTTCCAAATACTTTCAGAAGTTCTCAAAAAGCAGATAGGTGTCCATACATGCTTTAAATAAGTAGTTCAAACTCAGTAGCAAACACGGACTGGAAAATAGTATTAATTACCCAATGCTTATGGCTTATGAATATTCCCACAAATGAACCCTACATAGGGTCATAGTATAGCATTTCATAATGTTAAGAATAAATGTGTTGTAAGGGGATGAAGAGATCACAGTGGTTGAGAACACTTGATCCTCTTCCAAAGGACCAGAGTTCAGTTCCTAGCACTCACACTGTGTAGTTCACAAATGCCTGTAACGCCAACTCCTTGAAATCCAAGCCATCTTCTGGCTTTTGTGGGCACCTGCACTTATGTGATGCACACGTATAAATAAAAACAAGTGTTTTCAGATTAATGAGGTTTTATTTTTAAAATCAAGGTGCATTTAAAGACCAAGAAAATATGCATACTTGTTATAACTTTTATACCAAGAGAAGAAATTATACATACTTCTTGAAATATAAACAAAATCAAAGGTGTGAATGTTAATATTCATTCCCCATTTTCAAAAGAAACTGTTAGATGGTCCAAGAGATAGTAGTGACTCAGCACATAAAGGAGTCTCTTGCCAAACCTGATGAGCTGGTTTGACTTCCTGAGACCTACATGGTACAAGGAGAGGGCCATCAGGATTTGGACATCGTCTGACCGCCAAACATTGGCTTTGGTGAACACACACATGTCCACAAGTGCGTGCACGCTCAAGTGCACGCACACACACACAATATACATATACTTCGATATTGAGAAGTTTCTTTCAGTTGTAGGCTTTCTGTATCATGAGGGTGATAGGAAAGAAGGGAGGGGGGAAAAGAAAGTCCTTTTTTGTTGTTGTTCTTTTAAATTCTTTTTAAATCACTTGTTCTTCCTTTTATGTATATTTGTGATCTACCTGCTGTCTGCTCATGTGTGAGAGGGTGCCAGGTGATCTGGAACTGGGGCTACAGACAGTTGTGAGCTGCCATGTGGGTGCTGGGATCCCAGATTCTTTGGAAGAGCATCCAGGGCTCTTAACCACTATGCCACCTCTCCAGTGTGAAAAGAAAGTCCTTATGAAACACTGTCCTAGCCTTTCCCATGACAGTGATAAGCACCAGGACCCGAAGCAATACGAAGAGAGAACCACTTAATTGGCTCACACATCCAGTCACTGTCCATCATGAGGCAAGTCGGGGCAGAACTCAAGCCAGAGCAGAGGCAGGAACCAGGGAGGGATGCTGCTCCCGTGGCTCGCTTCGTCTCCTTTCCCGTACTAGCCAGGATCACCTGCCCAAGGGTGGCACCACCCACAGTGGGCTGGGCCTGTCCACGTGCTTCTGTACTTGAGAAAATGTTCTTCTGACATGCTTACAGGCCAGTCTAGTGGAGGCAATTCTGGACAGAGATTTCCTCCTCTCAGAAATGTCTACACTTGTGTCAAGTGACAAAAAGCAACAGCACAAACCATGCTGGGGTTTCATATAAAGCCAGGACAAGGTGCCACCCATCGCCCTAAGTTACACAGATATGGCCAACAGGAAACATACAAGAACGGTTGTGTAAAATTTCTCTGTCTAATCTATTTGTATGTGGAAAAGAGAGAAGCCTGAAACTCTAGCTCCAGGGGATAAAATGCACACACCCGTGTGTGTGTGTGTGTGTGTGTGTGTGTGTGTGTGTGTAGGAGAGACAGAGACACAGAGACAGAGAGAATTAAAAGTTAAATAAATTCTGAAAAAGGAAACAAGGAGTCCTGTTAAAAATGTATTTGGGCATAGCTGTATGAAGTTGTACGAAGCTCGACTTTTCCTATTCCTAAAACCGGGGCTAAAGAGGCTAGATGAGAATTCACAAAGCACAGATGTGCCTGGCCAGTCCCACCCTGAGCCGACATCATGATGCTTCCTGGGAGCATCAGAGGGAGAACGAACGTTCCTCCTCCTGTGGGATAAACACATGGGCAATATGGACAGTGCTCCACTCCAACGTGGGCCTCCAGAAGCTCCTACGTGACACACCACCTCCCGAATACGGGGATAATGACAGCGTTTGAGGGGCTGGGGACGCAGCTCAGTTGAAGCGCTTGCCTAGGGTGCACAGGACTCTGTGCCCTGGGTCCGCTGGTGCCAGCCTGTAACCCCAGCACTTTGAAAGTGAGCGCCAGAGGAGCCAGAGGTCAAAGGTCATACATGGAAAGCATGAGACCTGACCAAACTACCTGAGAGTCTGTCTTATGTGAGAGAAGAGGGGAGAGGGAGAGAAGGAGGGAGGGAGACAAGGGGAAGGGAGGGAAGAAGAGAGGGAGGAGGTAGGAGGAGGAAGAGAAGAGGCGACAAGAGAGGAAAGGAGGAAGAACTGGGGCGTGAGAAGAGAAAGAAAAGATAAAAACGGAAGAAGCCGGCACTTGAGATATGTCTGTCCTTGACTTCAGGACAGCGACCCACTTTTCCTCTGTGACCCTCCCTGACTAAAACTCCTGGCATTAAACTGATTTCAGGCGGTTCTTCAAAGGCCCCAGAATCTGACTAGAGAACAGCTCACACCACACACCATGCACTCCGAGCCGCAGAGAGAGCCATGTCCTACGCTGTGAGTCAGGGAAGAACGGCAAGCTCGTCTCTATTCAGCCCTGGCTCCCTCCGCCCTGGGAGCTCCTTTCAGAGCTCTCCTTCCCCTTCTCCGTGGAATTCCCAAAGGCCTGCAAGACCAGATGTGAAAAGGGACGAGAGAGGCAAATGCAAACATAAATTCCTCCCTCGGCAACAGCGAGCGCTCAGCCACGCGTGCCCCGACCTGTGTCAGATGCATGGCTTGCTCTGAAAAATCAAGTTCACACCATGTTGACACTGCTTGGGCTTCCAAAGAGGCTGAGCATGTGCCTCTCTCTCTCTCTCTCTCTCTCTCTCTCTCTCTCTCTCTCTCTCTGTGTGTGTGTGTGTGTGTGTGTGTGTGTGTGTGTGTGTGTGTGTGGTAGGATGGGGTGACTATGAGGATACCGGCTCAGGTGCTGTGTAGCTCAATGAACATAGTATGGTTGTCTGTGTGACTTTGTGAAATTAATTTTAATTTATATCCAGAGTCAGAATAGAAGACAAGAGAAGGTAAAGGTTGTGTTTAAAAGGAAATCAAGTAAAAGCAGTAACACTGGCTCTGGACATTCAGAAGATGTGTGAGGGACCATGTGCCAATTCTTTTAGAGACACTTGACTTGTGGATAGTCACTAAACCCCTCTAGACCTTTTGCTCCTGCACTATTAAAGGATGGAGTGGGAAGGTCCGGCCAGTGTCTATCAGAGGCCATTGCATAGCTTGTGTCCCGAAGTAGAAGAAAACAAGCAGTGCTAGAATCCAAATGCGCATGGGTCTTGGGAATGGCTGAGTGTAGAGCATTTGAGGACCAGCATTGAGATCCTAAGCACCCATGTGCAACCTGGGTGTGCACTGTGGCCTGCTGGGACCTCAGCGCTCAGGAGTCAAAGGCCGGAGGACCAGAGGCAAGCTGCCTAGGCAGGCTGGCTAAGTCAGCAAACTCAGGCAAACTCAGGTTCTGCCAACGCCCCCCTCCCCCCATCTCTATGTATAAAATGGAGAATGAGAAGAATGGAGGAAGATACATCTTGTCAACATCTGGCACACACACATACGCGCACATGAACACATATGTGTACCCCAAGTCAAATATACATACCACACAAATACAGGAAATTGAGAAATAAGCAACATGTAAAATCGCTTGTCTGTCCAAGCTGTTCACACGTAACAGAAAATGCTCCCCGTCCCCATCTCTAGCAGGTCTCATCCCGGACTCCGTGTCTCAGCACGGCTCCTTGCACTTCCTTCACGCTTCTGATCCTCATCCTGAGTTCCCAATGCCAGACTGATCAAATGCTCCTGATCCCGTCTCTCCCCGTCGCCTTACAGACAGCGGGCGGCTATGCCAAGACTGTGCTTCCTAGAACAGGGTCATCCCCGGTGGCACCCTCGCACCAATCTCCCTCTTGCCCTGGAGTGTCCCCACTCTTCAGTTACTTCATCTGGTGTGAAGTTGGAAGCTGAGCGTTGAAAGCAAGCCAGCTAACGCCTGGAGGAGAAGCTCGAGTGTTTGTATTCTATCTCAGAAGCAAATCGGCGTATTTCGCGAGGGGTGAAGAGAGGGCTCAATTGGTAAAGAGCCCATCTTGTAAACATGAGGACCTGCATATTTAGGTTCAGGTCTCTAGAACCTATACTAAAAAAAAAAGTGGGACGTACCGATGTGCACTTTTCTTCCCAGCACTGAGGGGGTGGGGACAGGTACACCCCTGAGCTCTCAGGCTAGTCAGCCTCGCTAAAGTGTCAAGTTCCAGGTAAAAGTGAGAGAGCTTGCCTCACAAAACAAGATGAATGGTCCTGAGGAATGACATACGAGGTTGACCCCTGGCTCTACAGGCATGTGTGTGCATGCATTTGCATGTACATGCATGTATTTGCATGTACATGTGTGCACTTGCATGACTACACGAGTGTGCGCATGCACACGCACATACACAAAGATATATTTTTGGTTCGTGTTGACAGGATGACGTGTTTAGTTGCCAAGTAACTCTTTCCCAGACTTCAATAAAAACAAGAAGAGAAAAAGTAATTCTTTTCAGTATATACTCTCAGAAACTTTGGGTACTTCACCCCCAATATTGAGATGGCTGGAACCGTAGAACCAGTGCTGCCACCTACTGTTTACAGCCTCTCTGGCCCCCTCCTCACCCCAACCCCTATGATTAGTACAAATGCCAACACCCAGAGCCAGTCAACAATAAGATTATACAATGAACCCTTGACGATGATGGCGGCAATGATGTCATTTATTGAGCAATCACTATGTACTCATAAGGACTTTATATGCACCAACTGTTTATCCACTCTTCAGCCCTAGAAAACAGCTGCTCAGTGATTATCATTATCTTCACTTTATAGATGAGGAAGGCTCAGAGCATGCAGAGCTTAGGTCAGTTGCTTAGAATCCTATAGTTATTACATTTCTAGCACTAAGAGAAAGCTCCGGGAAACCCTGTAGCTTTAATATTTGTGCTTTCTGCTACCATCCACCAAATATTAACTGAGCTATTACTATACTCCAGGTGCTGGCCTGCACCCCTGGATTATTGCTCTCATGAATGTTTTTAGTATGAGAGACGGTAGTTACACAAATGAGGATTTGAATTATGGCAGAAAACAGTGCAGTGGAGAAACTACGAATTTCTTGAACAAACAGGATCTTGTAAATATGCGTGAGTCCAAAGAAGTGGCTGGTCTTTTAGCCTCAAGTCTCCAGCAGTGTTGTGGTTTCTCCATACCCCTGCCTAAATAGCTCTCGGTGCTTCGTGCTAGCAGAAAGAGCGAAGCAGAACCCACAGGGGCTTCCTAGAGTCTCCTCTCAGTGCTAGAAACTTACCAGGAGTTTTAAAGAGTTTTTCTGACCTCTCCATGCCCTGGGCATTTCTCACCTGAAAAAAAAAAGATGAAGGAAATAGTAAACATTCAATGGCTGTTTTCTAGAGAGAGAGAGAGAGGCCTATGTGGACAGTCTATGTTTCTGTCCTGTTCTGTGGATAGTTTCATTTCTGTCGCTGTGATAAACATTGCAACAAAAATGAAACCTGAGGTGGGAAGGGTTTGTTCCGATTTCTGAGTCTACTCTGCCATTTGGGGAGAAGTCAAGGCCCTAGCCACGTCATTCCCACGGGCAAGTGGAGAGAAACCGAAGCACCTGTGCGGGCTGCCGGCTCTTGACTAGCTTCCTCCCACACTATGTATTTCAGGATCCTGTGGCTAGGGGATGGTGCCACCCACAGTGTGCTCCACTGATGTAGGTCTTCCTCCATCAATCAGCAGTCAAAGCAAACCCCCGAAGGCAAACCTGAAGACCAACGTACCAGAAGACTACTCCTTTAAGACTCTTCTGAGGTAATTCTGAGCTGAGGCAAACTGACATTTAAGTCATTTTACCAGTCCGTGGTGGCAAGCCCCTTGGCCTCTAGCTTGTAGCTGGACACACATGCAGGCTATCAGAGGATAAGCACACAAGAATCCAGATGCCTAAACCCGGGTGCCTTCCCCAGGCTCACTTCTCCCCCGCGGGACCACAGCTGTCCTCAGCGGGAACAATCTTTCAGTTAGTGAAGAGCGCAGTAGCGTTTTCATTATTGTTCCCTTAAGGGACTGATTTATTTCTCTAAATGCCACCCCCTCTCCAACCAACACTCTCTGAGTCCTGTCTTCTGCTAACCGCTGTAGTCTATTCACAGACAAAAATCAAAGGTTTTCACAATCCCCCTATTGGGGGGTCCAGTCAGGAGTGGGCGAGTTGTGCTCTTGCCTTGCCCTGCAGGCTGAGTTCTGTGAGTCTTGGGATGCTCATCCAGCCCAGTCTTTCCCTGGCCTACCCACAACAGGCATACATAAACCCTGCCGTATTGACAAGCAGGAGGACCTGAGCTCAGTTCCCCAGTGCTCAGTGCTCAACCCAGTGCTCTGAGTTGAGGTGTATACTTGAACACCTGGAAGCAAAGTGAGGGTGTGGCTGCAGTTGATTAGCAGCAGCTGTCTCATTTGGGGTGGTGAGCAATGTGTGCAGACATCTATGCCACACTTCTTCCATCCCTCACAGCCTTCTGCTACCTCTCAAGTTCTAAAAGCCAATAGCTCTTACCTCGTGCTCTCCTCTGACCAGACCACAGCTTGCACTGACTGTCGACGGTGCTAGGTCTAACTGGACATAAGATGCTATCTATTTTTCAAACAGGATTTATTTCTACTCGTCTGTTACCCAAGCCAGTGATCCCATTGAGAAACATCACACGTGGGGGAGAATCATCTTTGCTGAGCTGTTGTGTACTGGGCAGGCCTACATCACCAACCTTCAGGGAGCTGCTTACACAGTGTGTCACTAAGCAGGGGAGATGGGGAGGCTTCCATCCTGATGGTCACTGGACAAGTTCTAAGATCTTCTACAGAGTAAGGGCTGGAGAGAGGAAGAGAGACTTGACTTCCACTGTCACCCAAGCGAGCGGGCAGCTTGGGACTCTGGTGAGTGGCAGTGTTCTGTCTGATTTTGTTCTTGTGTTCCTGGAGAGTTGTGCAATTGTTGATGAGATAAAACAGACCCAACAGTTTTCCCAGGATGGGAAGGCAGTTCAGAATAGTGATTACAAATACTTAATTTCAGCAAAATATGAATGAATCTAGAAAGTCATGGACTAGTCCCTGGCATACAGTTATCTGTTCCTCAAAGGATGGCAATATATCAGAAGAAGTATTGTATGGTTTAAATATAAAATTTCCCATCTGTGCTCATGTGTTAGATACCGAGTTCCCAGCTCACGGCACTATTTGCGGAGGCGGGTCCTAGCTGGAGGGGACCACTCTGGCGGAAGTGCCTCACTAAGGGCATGCCTTTGAACCTGATGCCCTCTACTCTCTCTGGGGCCCGTCTTCCATGAGACAACAATGAGCCTCCTCTGCCACCTTCTCCCCACACTGAGACATTCTGCGCAAGTGCACAAGACCAAGTGTACAATGTGGGCTGAGCTGTCTAAAACGGTGAGCAAAATGAATCTTTCTTCCTTTGGGTGGTTCTCGCTGGTCTTAGATCACAGTTCCAAGCAGAACCAAAATAAGCATCTTCCCTGGTTGCAGTTGGAGGCCTCAGATCCTTCACAAACAGGTGGGGCAAGAACGGAGAGAAGAACAGAAAGACCCCATAATGTTATGGCCATTGAAGTCACAGCAGTCACAGGAAACGGGGCATGATTATAGGTAAAGGAGATCGCTAACATTCCATGAGATGCAGGAAGCTTTGCAGACAGCAAGGCTACTCTGAGCTTGGGGTATGCTCAGACACCATCACTAAGAGGTATCTCCCAACTCTCAAAATTAATCACACATCCTAAAACATTGCTGTTCAGATTTCACAATAAATAAAGAGCAGTAGGGTCTGGATGAGGAGAGGGTTCCATTCTTAGTGTTCTTGCCTTGCGGGTATAAGACCCTGAATTCCATTTGCAGAATCTATGCCCCCCCCCAAAAGCTGGGTGCTGAGGTATACACTTGTGACTCCAGCACAGCTGAGCCAGCAACAAGGGGATTCTTGTGGTTCACTGGCCTAGCCTACTGGACAAAATTCCAGAGAGACCCTGTCTCAGACCCAATAGCATCTGAATCCAAACTAGAAAATCGGGAAGGACAGCCAGTGTTGTCTTGTAGCTACTGCACACACCTAGGCGTATACACCTGAGCGGAGGTGAATACAAATAAAATAAGCACAGCATAGTAGTCCTTCCTGAGCCTTTTAGAAATGGGGAAAGTAGTCCTTACTGAGCCTCGCACGTGTTAAGAGCCCAACAGCCATCCTCCGTGATTACCATCACTATTGGTCTTGTTCCTGGTTCTTATATAGTAGAGGCAGATGGTACTCAAGTAGACTAACTAGTTGGTTAAAATAGTAACACTCCCAGAGCAGGTGCGTCCCAGAGGACCAGATGCTTCCTATGTCAGTTACATTTTCTTGTTTATTCTGTAGAACAAATTTACGCAAATAAATATATCTGGCCCCATTCTAGAGTTACTTAGGTGGCCAGGATACTATACTGTTTTATAATTGTTCTTCTGTTTGGTCTCGCTTTCCATTTATAGTGAACAGTCTGTTGCCCCAGCTATAGTCAGGGATGGTCACTTAGATTGTGTATACTGGTAATGATGACCACGGAACACACTAAATGAAGAAAGGTTCATTTGTGCACTCTTTTGGAGCATTCGGTCTATGTCTGCCTGGTCTTCTGTGCTTGGGTAAAACATCACAGTGTTGAGAGAATGGAACAGTGGAGACTCCTTATCTCACGGTGTACAGGAAGCAGAGAGTGTGGACGGGGTCAGTGAATTCAAGACAGGGTGTACCCGCTCCATCTGCCAATTATCAGTTGATGAGAAATCATGCGTGGCAGGTTCACCAGCACCAGGGTTCCAGGTAGGAGGCCATCTCCACACTGTGGTGACTTCCTCCCGGACAGGGCAGGCAGGATCTATAGTTACAATTGTCCCATTTTTCTTCTGGTTCCTTCCTGACTTCCGCGGCAGTCAGGAATAACAGGAAGACCACGGGCTTCACATCTTTCCTCTCTCCTTCTCTGACTTTCCTCTCTCCAGCTTGTGAGATGCCTCACTGTCTCGGCTTCCTCAAGCGAAAATCACAGTAGCCGTGAAAGCTGAAGCGCTGAGCTGGAGAGGTGGCTCGGTGGTTAAGGTGGTTGCTGCTCTCTCAGATGGCCTAAGTTGCGCTACCAGCCTCTATATCAGGCAGCTCATGACTGCCTATAACTCCAGCTCCAAGGGACTCATTCCCCTCTTCAAACCACAACATACTATCCCCTTAAATATCCCAGAGTTTTTTTTTAAAAAAAACTTTATCTTGGAAACAAGCGCTGAGCTTATAATGACCTTGTTGAAAACCCACTGAGACTATGTTGGCTGCAATGGCGGCGTAACGGGGGGCCCTAAGAGAACAGTGAACATAATCCTGTGGTTTGTGCGTGGAGATTAAAGGTGAAGCATCGCAGGAGTGGGTAGAAGGTGAATTCCGGAACATGCATCATCTTGGGAATGATAATGGTTATTTCCACCACCCATTTTCAATGTGTCCATCTCCCAAGCTGGAGAAAGACATCACATCACAGGGAGCCCTTTGGCTGCACAGTCAAGAGCGCTTTTTCAACCAAACCTCTGTTAGAATCATCCTGACATGATTTAACAACCATTGGTTTGTTTGTTTTTTCTTTCCTCCGACTAGTCTGTCCACTTTAGAAAGGTTTGCAGAACATTTCTAACTCCTTTATACCCAACTCATTGCAGTTTTAATCAGGGATAGCTTTAGGAGACTGAGGAAAATTCCGACTATGTCTTTCATTTCTCTGGCTGTCTCCTCCCGTTGCCACCTCCCCTCCTTTGCAGACCTAGAACCTTCCTGTAAGCTGCCATAAGTCACTTGCCTTCAGAGGCTGCCCTTGACTTCCCAGCTCCCAGCCCAGGATGCTTCCTCGGGTTTGCTGTTTGGCCAGCACGGAGTTCCTTCTTCCAACCCTATAAAAATGGAAAATCCAAACAGAAATCCTCCCTACCTTCCCGCCCCCTCCTGCTACCTCCTGCCCAGCCTTCGCCATCGCACCCACCGACATGACGCAGAACAGATGTGCTTGGAAATGTGCCACACTCACTGGTCGTTCCCTGGGCAGCCGTCTCCAGTTCCCACCTCCCACCTCATGACACCCACGCTGCAAGGTCAGCATGAGCATAGGTGTTTGGGGGGGGGGCAGGGGCTTCCCCATGGTCAATTCTTTTGGCATCTCAGGGCTGCACAATGCATTTCTTTGTGTGTCACAGAGTTGACAGCTGCCAGAAGATGTGGAAAATCAAAAACAAACAAACAAAACCCAGGCCCCACACTCTTAAAGTAAATGAGGTAGGTGGCTAAACCCAGGAATGCATTAAAATGGACACTTAAATTCTGGCAATTTGTAGTGATAAGTGCAAATGTCTTATGTAGCAAATGTCTTACTTAACACCATTCAAGTGTAGATCCGTGTCACAGTTGTTTTCTGGGGTTTTTTTTGGGGGGGGCATTGGTCAGGGTCTCAAAGACCCCTTAATATAAAATGTGTGTGAATGCCTTCCAGGAATAAGTTATCAATTTCATGGTTTGACCATTAAACTAAAAAAAAAAAAAAAACCAGGCCATTTGTAAACCCAATGCGGTTCATAAGTTCCCAGTTACAACACAATCTCTGGTATCCACTCCAAAGCTCTGGGGACAGCTCAACGCAAGCACTATTTTTTTTTTTTTTTTTTTTTTTTTTGTGATCTGGTGATGAAAGATATATTATTGAAACCCAGGAAACCTTGGGAAAGAAATGTATTGCTAAACTATCTAAATTGAAATGAAATGCAGATTGTTCGGCTGCCAGACGTTCCTTCCTGCCCCCTTTCCCTCCCGGTCACTGACAAGGCAGCACGGATGTCTCAAGGCTTAAGGCATGCAATTAAAAGATTCAGATGTACCTAGAAGCAGGAACAGTTGCCTGGGCTTCAGGATCTGTGGCAATTTTGAGATGGATTAGAGGGGCTTATGGAGGGTAAAGACAGAAATGTGACCCACTCACTCTCTTTCTCCGCCCCACTCGCTCTGGTGACATTTTCCCAACCTGAAAACAGCCTGTACCATTCTCCCTCACGACTAGGACTACTGGACGGTCCACCACGTAGGGGTGGCTTGTCCTGGGTGGCTTGTTCTCTCTTATCATTGAACAAGGGAAAAGGGAAGCCGGGGAGATGCCTCTGTGGTTAAATTTCTTACAGTGCAAGTGTGAGGATCCCCAGAACTCACATAAAAGCTCAGACAGGCATACTGGGCTGCCTGTAATGGCAGCATTTACGAGAATGAGACAAGGAATGGTCTGGGAAAGCAGGTTAGTGAGTCTAGTAGATGAGGGAGCTCTACGTTCGATTGGCAGGGTCTGCCCTGGTACACACAGCGGAGAGTGATGGAGGACAATGCTCAACATTAGTCTTAGGCCCTGTGTTCACCTGCACACTCACACGCACCTGGGCTCAAGAGTGCACACTGGAACCTAAACACACACACACACACACACACACACACACACACACACACACACATACACACCACACAAAACGCAGAGGAGGGAAAAACAGATGCTGTGTCTGGTACGGTTGAGGCAGCTATTGTGGGGGTTTGTCCCAGCACCTCAGGTCCCAAGTCCTTCAGCAAGCCAGACTTACAACTCAGACAAGGAACGGGGAATCTGGGAGCAGCTCCCCAACACCCCCACACCCACACCCACATCCCCACACCCACACCCACACCCACACCTCCGCCGTCTGAATTGGTTACTTTTCTGTTGTGGGGATAAAACAAGATGGCCCAAAGCAACTTACAGAAGGGCGAGTCTCTTCAGCCTTACAGCTCCAGAGGAATGAGAGTCTGTTGTGACAGAAAGGCGTGTCAGTTGGCATGTGTGGCAGACATGGTGGTGGAAGCAAAAGCTGATACCATGACTTTAACCACAAGCAGGAAGCAGGGAGAGTTAGGGGGACTAGGCTAAAACTCTCAAAGCCCACCCACAGGGAGTGACATATTTCCTCCAACATCCTAAACCTCCCCCAAACAGCAGCATCTACTGGCCACTGCTACTGGCTGGGCAGACATTAGAAGGCTGGGAGGCTTCTAGGGATAGGCCCTTCCCTCAAAACCAGTGTTAGCGCTCATGGTCTGTTTCCTTGACAACACCAGAAGTGGGGGCATCAGTGTAGCCCTGACTGAAGATTTAAAATACCATGTGAGAAAGAGGAAGTATCTGGGCTTAGTTGAGGCCTGATGTGTTTTGAACAACAGTAGGTCCCATCTGTTTATACTTGAATATTGGTTTATATTTGAATGCTTGATCGCCAGTAAGTGGAACTGCTTGGAAAGGATTAAGAGGTGTGACCTTGTTGGAAAAGGTGTGTCACTGATGGTGGGCTTTGAGATTTCAAAAGCCCTTCCCTTTATCCCTCCCTCCCCCTTCTCTCCCCTCTCTCTTTTCTTCCCTCCCTCCCTCCATCACCCCCCTCTCTCCCACCCATGCATGGTTCTTCGCTATTGCTTCAGCACCATGCTGGCCTGTTGTCATTCTCCCCACCATAATGGCCATTGACTAATGCTCTGAAACTGTAAACAAGTCCACAATTAAACCTTTCTGATATAAGTTGTCTTGGGTTATGGTGTATTGTTATAACAACAGAACACTAACCAACAAAGCCCATTAAGGAAAAGCTTTCTCCTGGTCAAAAAGAAATTAAATTCTATCTTTGGCCTTGGGTGGAGACATGACATATCTCTCTCTCTCCCTTTCTCTCTCTTTCTCTTTCTCTTTTTTAAAAAATTTGTGAACCATTTTGTAAGAATTTCACACATGTGCACACAGCATTTATGTCGTTAGTCCTTCTCTCTCCTAATCCAGTTTTTCCTATGCTGCCCACAGCATCACCACAGCCTCTTCTCAAATTCATGTCTTCTTCTGTAATCATACATAAAACTTTCTGAGTCTAATTAGTGTTGCTCATATGCATATCAGTCTAGGGCTGACTGCTGAGACTTGGGCAACCTATCAAGAGTCCTATCCCAGAGGAAAATTGCCTCTCCATCCTTTTGCCTCAGCTAACTGCCTGAAGCACTTAAGGGCATGGGGATTGTGAACCTTTCTCCCATTCATAGTAGCATGTTGAGTGCTGTGGTCTTTGCAGGTGTTGTGCAGGCAGCCATATTGTTGAGTTTGTCATGTCCAGAAGGCACCATCTCATGGTAGTCTCTGTTGTTCTCTCGCTCTTACAATCTTTCCATTGCTTTCAATAAGTCTTGGCTGTAGAGGTTTTGTTATAGATGTCCCATTTGGAGATGAGCACTTATTGTCTAGATTTTGACTAGTTGTGTATCTCTGAAACAATCTGTATGATGCAAAAATAATCATATTTGATGAAGGACAAGAAATGCATTTTTCTATGGGTATAAGGATCAATGTTTAGAAGGCAGTCATAACCTATATTAGCAACGGGATAGTAATATGTTCTCTTGGAGGGTCTATAACCCCTCCAAGTACAGATTCTGGGCTAGGTTTACAGTTCCAGTCATTGAGTGCCCTTCTATTGAGTGAACCTGAAATCCAATCAGAAAACCGTTGGTTACCCCTGGGATATTAGTGCCACTAATGCACTAAAAGTGGCCCTCCCAATCTTATTTGATTAGAGGTTGCTGGAGAGGTTATTGGTTTTGTTTGTTTGTTTGTGGTAGTTCTTAGGATTTACACACAAATTGTACTGTTAATAACTTTCTCCCTGGTAGTCAGAATAGCACCTTCTGACACTATGGGTGGTGACCAAGAGGGAGGGGGCTTCTAGGTCAATACCAGCTTGATTTCTCCAAGTCCTGTGACTAATACCTTCATCAACAAGGCCTTGACATCACAATCTGGCAGACAATCAAAGGCTATGACAACAGCCTGTATTGTTTGGGGGTCCCTAGATCCCCATACCAACAACTCAAAGGAAGTTATCTCTTGCCTGGTACTGAGCTTTTTCCTAGATAGTCTATAGCTTCTGGATGAGCAAAATCTCTCAGTGTGAAGTAACTCTCATTAAATTAACTGCCCCACACTGTGTATGTGCACATGCGTGCCTGTGTGTGTGTCTGTGTGTTTTAAAGAAATCTCACTCTCTGTGGCTCATTCCCTGTGGCTTGCTCTCTCTGTTGTTTTTCTCTCTGACTCTTATAAAAAGGTACTCGAGCTTCCTTCTGAGCTTGCTTTTGTTATTTTTAAATCAAAGACACTAATAACTCACAAAAAAGAACCCAGGTTTCCTTGTAACAGGTTTACCTGGGTGGCCACTAGCTTCTCCCCAGATTGCTCCTCTTGCCTACCTACCAGAATTAGAACTCTCTAAGCCTTTACACTGTGATTATTCTTTCCCTCAGTCCTGTCTCCACTATCAATAGCTCCCCCATTTCAGTAATGAAACACCGGTGCAGAGTAGATTTCTTCTGGAAGGAAGCGCATTATGAGCAGAGCAATGCACTCTGACTGGTGTGGTGTCTGCAGAAGGTTGGATATGATTCAGTGGTCATGTTTTCAGAGCGCTCCATCAATGACAGTTGCAAACATATGTTTTTTATAAATTTCTCATTCCCAAACAAAGACTGACAGTAAAGCCCAGGGCTTTGATATTTATATAAGTTGTTAAGTGGTTCACTGGGGAAAGTACATTTCAATTAGCATGTCACTGCTAATCATGGTGGCTTCCAGAGAGGCATTCTGATTAAGCTGGTTGTTGAACAATACATCAAAAGTTGGGGCTTACTAAAAAGCTGTTCCCTTCAAGGTTGCTCATGTCACCTGATGCCTGGCTGAATTTCCTGAGCTTTTATTTAAAATCAAATGAGACATTCAAAATCCCACTTTAAACTGTACCAATTCAAAAAAAAACTCCTTCCACTTTAGTTCCATAAATATTAGCCAAACCACTGGTGGATACAGGGCCAAGTGAGGAAAAGGGAAGTGGTGATGAGAGGCTAGACTGGTCTCAGCGTCTCCAGGGCTTCAGCTGAAGTGGCCCATGATGTAAAAGATGTTGGTTAGCGATTTATTTGGGAGAGTGCATGGACATGCATGCCTAAGTCAGATGCTGCCTTTCAGGTGTCTTCCTCGGTAGCTTTCCACCCTATTTTTTAAGACAGGGTCTCTCACTGAATCTGAGTTTGTTGATTCGCCTAGGCTTGCCAGTTAGCGAGTTCCTAGGGTCCTCCTATCTACATACCCGAGCTGGGTTGACAAGCGTGCGACCGTGCCAGGCTCTTTAACATGGGTGCTGGTGCTCGAACTCAGGTCATCCTGTATATATGGCAAGCATTTTGATGGCTGAACCATTCCCCTAGCCCCCTACTATTTTAAAGCTATTTCTGATTATGAGCTCTTGCAGCGGGTGGAGAAGTCGTGATCTATGATCAAAACAAAGTGAAATAAAACTTCCATTTTGCTGTGGACTCAGGAAACTACAACTCTACATGCTTCAAGCAAGAGGTTTTCTTTCACGGAACTTCTCCCATTCATACTTTAGGCTGAGATTATGTTCATAGGTTGTAGATAAATTTACAATTCCTCACTCACTCAACAGTCAGTCTCACTGTGAGCTTTATGTACATGTGCAGCTTTATGTACATGCACACACACACACACACACACACACACACACACACAAATTTTTCCCTCTTTTATGGACTCGGTTATCTTCATTAGGACGTTATATGTTAGGAAGTTTTCTGCTGGGTTCTTTTTCTGTTGTGTCCCTGTATCTTGTTAGCTCATACGGATGTCCTTAAGATTGACGGTACAATTTTGTGCAATTCAATCCAGGGGAACATTCCAATCTCTCCCAGCCTGAAGAGTCCGGGAAAGGCAAGAACACCAAATTTGTTCCCCTTATCTACCCAATTTAGTAGCTATTTGTCACCGTCAATTAGTCAAGGGTGAAATAATTACCCGTGGCTTGAGTGAGAGAAATGAAGTCTGATTGGCAGCAAGAGAAAAGAACAATCAGATCGCATGAGAAAGAAATATGAGATGAGTGGGTGGTGTGGTTGGAAGACACAGGGCAGGCCTTCACCCAGAATTCCTCTGAGTCATGGCTGCTGTTCCGCCCTTTGTGACTCACTCCTTCAGATGAGCCTGGCTTTCTTCCTGGAGCTATTTTTAAAGCATCTCAGGACCAAGACGAAGACAGGGTGACGAAAATTCAGTCAATACACAGCATGTCTTTTCATTTTAATTCTTATTTTATTTAGTGTGTGTGTGTGTGTGTGTGTGTGTGTGTGTGTGTGTGTGTTTGTGGAGTGAGTAAGTGTGTGTCTGTGACTGTGGGCATCAGAAGATACGGCCCACCTTTAGGATGGGTCTTTCTACTCGAGATCAAGAAAATACTTTAGAGGTATTCTGAGTGGCTTATCTCTAGTCTAGCCAAACTGACAAGCAAAATTAAACATTTTATAAAGTAAATAAGTAAATATAAATATTCATATATGTATATATCCATATTACATAGTAAGCACATAATCTGTGCTCAGGGTTGAGGGTTTTTTCTATAAACATGTTAACACCCAGATTACTGGATGGTTGGCTTGCTCCTGTCCCAGTGTCAGTGACAATGCAGAGTCCTTCACTGGTGGACTGCCTGTAGGTCCTCAAGGTCTTTCCAGTTCTTCTGAGGACCACTCTTAGCTTTGCAAAGACAACCAGTTCCTCAGATTTCTGATCTGTACCTTATTTCTCTCCCTGTCCTTACAGGGATCTCATGTGTCCAAGCCCATCCAGCTTTCTTTGTTTCTTGTCCTCATTACCCAGTCAAGAGCACATTATTATTTTTTATCTCCATGGCCTCCATTTCACTTGACTTAACCCCCAAATCTACATATCATAGATGGAGGAGACCAAAATAGAGGAAAGCTGAGCAGCAGAGAGTAACATTATAAGACCAAGAAAGGAACCTTTGGAGCAGATGTGATGGCTCAGCGCTCAAGAGTGCCTTCTATGTAATCATGACGACCGGAGTTTGGACAGAAGTACTCACCTGATAAGCAGGGTGTGCTGCAGACACTATTTCTGCATTAGAGGCACACATGCGAATAATCACACAAACACATGTAAACAGATAAAGCAATTCTTTCCTTTTTCATAAACGAAAGAAACAAACATTTACTGTGCTAATATTTCTCCCTAATTTCATTTCTGTTGCCACAACAAAATATCCCGACAAAAAGCAACTTGCGGTAGAGAAGAGCTTATTCAGTTCACAGTTCTAGGTTATCATCCACACTGGGGCAAGGACCGCCCATGGCGGGAGCTTGAAGCAGCCGGCTGAGTCACATCCACAGAGCAGAGAAATGAATGGGTGCATGCTTCTTGGTTGGTTTCACCATCCTCGTACAGTTTCAGACCCCTGCCTAAGAAGTGGTACCGCCCACAGTGGGCTGAGTCTCCCTTCACAATAAGACAGTATTTCCAAGACATGACCACAGCCCAACCCAAAGTAGACAATCTGTCATTTGAGAGGCTTCCCAGGAGATTCTAGGTGGTGCCAGATTGACAATTAAATCTACCTTCATCATGACCAGACACTGAGATGTGAGAAATCCTTAGGTAGCAAGTAACACTCACACCTCACACCTTCCCCCTGCTCCCCTGCTGGGAGCCTTGAATGAGTTTCTTTATGTGAAAGGAGGCTTGATGCCCCAGGGAAGAGGAATGCTAAGGTGGTAAGGAGGGAGTGGGTAGGTGGGTGGGGGAGCACCCTCTTAGAAGCAGGATAAGGGGGAGATGGGTTAGGGGGTTTGCAGAAGAGAAACCTGGAAAGGGGATAACATTTGAAATGTAAATAAATAAAATACCTAATTTTTTTTTTAAAAGAAACTTCAGAGATGTGATTTAGGTATCTACTTTGAGCCAGGTAATAAACCTGGGTAATATGGAAGAGTCTGGATGATTTGTATAAATCCTCAAAATCAAAGAACTTGGCCAGTTAGGTCAGTTTCTAAGCAGAAGAATCCACATGTCATTTGGGATACAGCACAATGTGCTCATTTCCTATTTAGAGGCAAACTGTAGAAATGTTTTTTTTTTTTTTTTTTTTTTTTTTTTTTTTTTTTTTTTGTCATCAACTGTGGCTAAGGGCTCAGTGGACCTAGGCACTTAGGAACAGTAGAACTGCCTGATGGAGAGAGAACCAGGAGTTGGGTCACCACAGAAAATTATTTCTGATATCTTGCCGACAGGCAGGCCTACAAGAAAATAGCTGGGGTACGATCAATCAGGTGACAACCGTGTCCTTCCGATGCTGCCACCTATGAAGGGGCCCTGCTCCTCACTTTCCCACTCTGTTGGTCAGCGCCCTGTCACTGTGACAAAATGTCTGAGGAAGCTCACCTTAAAGAATGAAAGGTTGAGGTCTCAGCTCATGGGCAGTCCCACTGCTTTAGGGAGCATATGGCAAAGCTGTTTACTTTATACTAGTTGGGGAACAGAAAGAGAAGGGACCCCCAAATTCCATTCAAAGGCATTCAACCTGCATAACATTCTCCAGTAAAGTCCTTCCTGCTTCTCAAATCTCCACCATCTGCTCTCAGGTGGAGTCAGAACCTTAATACAGGGACCTTTTCCAAAATTGTATTTATTAGGCGCACATGTGTAGGAGTCAGAAGACAGCTTGCAACAACCAGTCTCTCTTTTCACCATGTGGGTCCCAGAGATAGACCTCGAGCTTCTGGGCTTGGAGGAAAGCATCTTATCTGCTGAGACGCATCACCAGCCCAACCCCTGAACTACTGAGAGAGTATCTAACATCAAACCACAATACCTACTGTCCGTGACAGCCTCCAGCCCAAACCCTCAGAACATACTACATTTTGAGATATTCAAGCATCTCTGGTCCTCTGTGAAATTCTCCAAGCTATTTCTTAAGATCCCCAACCATCACCTGTAGAATTGAACATCACCCTCATAAAGTAAAGCCAAATGAGCAGTGTTACGTCCCTGAATTCATAGCCAGCACCTTTTTACTTCCTGGAATATTAGTACAGAAAGGGGATTTGGTCTCTGTCTGTCCCCGATGTCCCCTGTCCCCGGTGATGAGCTTCACGCAGCCTAGGGTCGCCTAGGGGGAGAAGTCTCAATGGAGTGATTGTCACAATCAGGTCGTGAGGGGACACAGCGGTGGGAGACTGTCTTGGTTGCTGGGGGCTGGAGAGGGAGAAAGCAAATAGCATTTCTCTGTCATTTTCCCCTCAAGTCCCCGCTTCTAGTTCCTGTCCTGACTTTCCTCAGTGATTGACGGTGACCTGGAAGTGAAAGCTGAACAAATCCTTTCCTTCCCTAAGTTGCTTTTGATCAGATTAATTTCTATTGGATATGTCCTTTATTTACATTTCAAATGTTTTCCCCTTTCCAGGTCTCCCCTTCAGAAACCCTCTGTCCCCTCCCCCTCCCCCTGCCTCTATGAGGGTGCTCTCCCTCCCACCCACCCCCACCCACCCCCATCTTCCTGCCCTGGCATTCCCCTATACTGGGGCATTGAAAACCCTCAGGCCCAAGGGCTTCTTCTTCCACTGATGTCCAACAAGACCATCCTCTGCCACATATGTGGCCAGCGCCATGGGTCCCTCCATGTGTATTCTTTGGTTGGTTGTCTAGTCCCCTGGAGCTCTGGGGATCTGACTTGTTACCACTGTTGCTCTCTCCATGGGGCTGCAAACCCCCTCAGCTCCTTCAGTCCCTTCACCGACTTCTCCATCAGGGACCCCTGTGCTCAGTCCTATGGTTGGCTTCAAGCACCCGCCTCTGTATTTGTCAGGCTCTGGCAGAGCCTCTCAGGAGACAGCCATACAGGCTTCCATCCATAGTGTCCAGGTTTGGTGGCTGTATATGGGACGGATCTCTAGGTGGGGCGGTCTCTGCATGGTCTTTGCTCTATACTTTGTCTCCGTATTTTCTGCTGTATTTTGTTCACCCTTCTGAGGAGCACTCAAGCATTCACGTTTTGTTCTTCCTCCTTCTTAGGCTTCATATGGCCTGTGAATTGAATCTTGAATATTCCGAACTTTTGGGCTAATATTCACTTATCAGTGAGTACATGCTGCTGGTGGGATTGCAAGCTGGTACAACCACTCTGGAAATCAGTCTGTCAGTTTCTCAGAAAACTGGACATAGTACTGCCTGAGGACCCAGCTGTACCACTCCTGGGCATATACCCAGAAGATGCTCCAACATGAAATTAGGACACATGCTCCACTATGTTCATAGCAGCCATATTTATAATAGATAGAAGCTGGAAACAACCCTCTGTTCTATCCCTCAATAGAGGACTAGATACAAAAAATGTGATACATTTACACAATGTATTTGAATACTACTTAGCTGTTAAAAACAATGGCTTCATGAAATTCACAGGCAAATGAAATGAACTTGAAATATCATCCTGTGTGGGGTAATTCAGTCACAAAAGAATAGAATGTGTGTGTGTGTGTGTGTTTAATAGCAACAGAAGGAAACCAGAGTACTGTCCTTGGTACCCTTCTAGGGAATTAGAGTACTGTCCTCGGTACCCTTCTAGGGAATTAGAGTACTGTCCTCAGTACCCTTCTAGGGAATTAGAGTACTGTCCTCTGTACCCTTCTAGGAGTTTTAGTATGACTATCATGATAAAAACCAATAATCCATGGATTTCTTCTGTTGTCCCAAGCTATTCACTAAGGCTTTTAATAATAAGGGTTATTATTAAAGAAAGAATAGAGAGATGGTTGGAGACGGAAGAGCCTGTGGTTTCTCCCCACTGGAGAGCTGCTGCCTTTGGCTAGAGAAGCCGGTATGGTCACAGGGACACCAGGAAGACTGCTCTGGATAAGGAGTCAGGACAACGAGTTCTCCTCCACGACTCTCAAGACACTGGCCCACTGGAGGTCCTTTCTTCTGTGCTGGCATAACGACTGCACATGGGTGGCTTTTGTCTTCTTTTATCTTTGCTAGAAGAAGGTCAGAAGGAAAACCCGAGTGATGCTCTTCCCTTTGTGTGTGTCAGTGAGGATGTGTTTACTTTTCTACTCATGTAGCTTTTCCAAATGGTTTTAATGCAAAATGGAAAACAAGTAATACATTTTTTAAAGCAATAAGCTCAAGCCAAAGAGACTGTTTGGTTGGTAAAGTATTTGTCACGAAAGCACTAGGACTTGGGAGTTTGGTGCCCAGAACCTGGGCACGGGGTTGCATATTTGTAATCTCAGCACTGACAAGGCTGGGGTGGGAGCAAAGGTGCCAAGGCAGAGGCAGGCGAATCCCTGGGCCTCGCTAACCAACCCTCTGGGCAAATGAGAAACTTCCAGGTTCCAATGAAAGACGGTCTCAAAAGCCAAGATAGATAGCTGCTGAGAAATGATACTTAAGACTGACCTGTGGTCTCCACATACTCGCACACACGTACTATGAACCCATGTGTACATGGCCCCCAACTACCCACAAACACATGTGTGCATACCATGCAAAAAGCATCTGCCCACATGGATGCCAGGAAACTTTAGGTTTCTAAGCCCTGCTGTCAAGTCATTCTCTTTAGAAAGGCGTTCCGTTCCATCACATATAAATGCATAGAGCTAAGCTAAGCTTGGTGCCCATGGGTTCACCTCTGAAGGGTTCTAAGGCACAGTGGGGCTGAAGTTCTTACCCAAAGCAATGCAAATGGTAAACAGAGGTACCAAGTAAAGAGGCAAAGGTCCCAGGCTAGCCTTGGAAGCTTCCCCTCACTCATTCCGTTACACCTTGTACCTTGTGAATAAATAAGTTATCCCAAAGCTTGTCTCCCTAAAATGCTGTTCCAGGTCTTACCAGAAATTCTTTCTGCAAGAAACATACAAAACGAACCGAGTCCTCTTCAGTGTGCTGCTCAGCTTCCTTCACCGTGAGCTTCACCTCGGATGCTCAGCCTGACATCTTGAAGCTGTGTTCTCACAGAACTCTGCTCAGCATGGCCTTGAACTGTGAAAGCTGGTCGGAGCCGCCAGGGCAAACATGGGCTCCCCAGGTACCCAGGCACTAAAGTCAAGGTTTACAGAAAGCCGTGAATGCCAGCCAGTGTTCTGACCTGCGAGGGGGGTTTTGTGCAACCCATACTCCAGAGTCTTAAAGTTCTTCATGCATGAAATAAATGTGTCCCTTATTTTATCATTACTTCTTAAAACACACACAGAGAGGTTTAAACATTTCCTCTGTTTCCTATAACAGCTATAAAAAGGGAGATTGAGACAGTTTGATGTGGTGGATTTTTCTCACCAGGCTTTCTGACCCCCAGCCTTCTTCCTCTACACAGCAGGACATTATGAAGGCATAAGAGAGGAAAATAAACGTCTCTTTTCCTGCGGTTGCCGTTTTTATATGGGTCTATTCACCAAATTGAAAACTGAATGAGATTTGGGGGTTGAAGATCAACTCCCCTCCAGCTAGTGGTTTCTTAGTGTGTGTGTGTGTGTGTGTGTGTGTGTGCACTCGTGCACATGCACATGCAGGCATGTGTACATGTGTGTGTGCATGAATGTCAGAGGACTAAAGTCCTGCATTCCCATACTCATTTGCTGTTGCTGGTGTTTGCATGCTTTTTAAATGTATGTTCTGAAGGTTAACTTCAAGTCTGGATGTTCTCAAGACCTGACATACTGAGCCATCACCACGGTGCTCATAGTTTCTTATTAATGGATCTGAGCTAAGTCTCTGAGGGGGTGAGCTAGGAACATTAGACAAAGCTAGCACTTTTCTACTTTTGAAGTCTTATTTTTAATTTTTATCTATTTGTGCATGTATGTGTCTGAGGATGCTTGCGTGTCTGTGTCTATGTGTCTGTGTGTCGTCTGTGTGTGTGCAGGCATACATGTGCCACAATACACATTTTCTGGTCAGAGGAAAACTCTCTAGGTCTGGCTCTTTCCTACTACTTGTGAGATATGAGTAACTCGGGTCTTCAGGCCTGGATCTAACTGTCTCTTCCCGTTCAGCCATCTCTATGGCCCTAGTTTACAAGAGTCATATTTCCCACCCAAGTAGATCTTTTCTTGCCCTTCTTGAGAGGTCATTGTCCGTGTTGAGAGGTCACTGTCAGTGCTGAGAGGTCATTGTCAGTGCTGAGAGGTCATTGTCAGTGCTGAGAGGTCACTGTCAGTGCTGAGAGGTCATTGTCAGTGCTGAGAGGTCACTGTCAGTGCTGAGAGGTCATTGGCAGTGCTGAGAGGTCATTGTCAGTGCTGGGAGGTCATTGTCAGTGCTGGGAGGTCATTGTCAGTGCTGGGAGGTCATTGTCAGTGCTGAGAGGTCATTGTCAGTGCTGGGAGGTCATTGTCTGTGTTGAGAGGTCATTGTCAGTGCTGAGAGGTCATTGTCAGTGCTGAGAGGTCACTGTCAGTGCTGAGAGGTCACTGTCAGTGCTGAGAGGTCATTGTCAGTGCTGAGAGGTCATTGTCAGTGCTGGGAGGTCATTGTCAGTGTTGAGAGGTCACTGTCAGTGCTGAGAGGTCACTGTCAGTGCTGAGAGGTCATTGTCAGTGCTGAGAGGTCATTGTCAGTGCTGAGAGGTCATTGTCAGTGCTGAGAGGTCATTGTCAGTGCTGAGAGGTCACTGTCAGTGCTGAGAGGTCATTGTCAAATGACCTTCGCCTCGTGGCGTTGAGACACCCACCCTAGCTTTTCCCAGCTTTCACCTGTGAGCTTGCTGTTTTGTTCACGATTCCCCATTCCCCTCGGAGAGCTCTCAGATTGCCCCTGAGCTCTGGGTGCAAAGGTCAAGGTCATGGTGTATGAATACTTTGTCCCAAGGGTGGACTCCTTGTCCATCCCACAATACCATGTGCAGACTGAATTATCTATGTGTTTGATGTTTGAATTCTTTTTCTTCAGGTGTCAACATTTTTATTATTGACATTTTTTTCTCAATCCCACATCCTGCTACATGACCCTGGCCAGAGGTGAGAGACGGTTAAGAAGACCAAGGCTCTTAGGCCTCCTGCAGCTTGCGGCTAACTGTAAGGAGTCTTTTACCTAGGGCTTCTTTTCCTACACTCAACCAACTTTTTCCTTTCCACCAGAGAAATTTTCATACAATTTTGGGTATATAGGTAGGCATGGAAACTCAAGTTAAGTCCTCTGTGATGATAAATAAGTTTGTTTTTGTTTTTAATTCTTTGGTAGACATAGAGTTTGACGGTTTACCAACACTGAAGGCAAATCTGCATACCAATGAGGCACATGTGTGTGCTTGTTTTGACACATTGACCATGGCTGGACATTTGTTAATGCAGAGTGCAGCACACCTACTAGTTTTTTCAGAATTGATCTGTATTTCAATTTTAATTTAATGGAGAGATACTCAGTAGTTAAAAGCACAAATAAATACGTATACAGAATGGCAGAGATATGTTTGAGGCCATTTCAGAAACTGTTGAAAATTTCATCTTCACCCCAAATTCAAATGCATTTAACAATTTAGAAAATAAAATAAAATTCAAATCAGTATCTCACACAGGAAAAATTTTAATCAGATGCTCTAACAGAGTGTAGCACACTGACATATGAATTGGATCACTGTATGACAGGGAATGACAATGGAAAAACATGGACAATCTTCATTTTCCACCTTTAAAACACTGTGGTTCGATGCTGGAGAGAGGCTCAGTTCCAAGCACGTACTGTTCTTGCAGAGGACCGAGATTCAGATCCCAGCACCCACAGCAGAGTGCTCATGAGTGCCTACCTCTAATCCCCAGGAATCCAAGGGCCTCTTCTAGATGCCCACACAGACACATGCATGTAAGTAACAATAAAAATAGATTTTAAAAAGAGCCAAAGCTGTTCATGTCAGCCTCAATGCCCAGCTCTCGTGTATTCTCTTGGCAAGTCTCTATTGAGTTTCTGCTACCAAATTCCCTATACAGTATTTTGCTGGACACACAAAAAGTAAACAACATGGCCCCTGTTTTAGGAGTTCATGAAGTCTTTACTAGGGCCAAATTAATGAAATGTTATAAGGGGAAAGACTATGAAATGCACTTTCTTCTTATTCACTGAAATTCACTTTTACTGTGGCTAGCATTAGAATAGCCACGGTTACTTACTGCATAGGGTTTATTCTGGTTGATGTTTTGTTGCTGGGGTTCAAACCTAAACCTATGACCTTCTGCATGGTAGGTAAGTCCTCTGTTACTAAACTGCCCACTCATGATCCTGAAAGGGTCTTCTAAAAAAAAAACTTTATGTGTACGTGTACGTGTGTGTGTGTGTGTGTGTGTGTGTGTGTGTGTGTGTGTGTTAACCTCTATCTGCAGAAATAATCTTAGATGAAGACCGAAATCTGGCTTAATCCATGGGTATAAAGACAAGCATTTCAAATAGTTTGATATGATAGATATTTGGCAAAATAATTGTGGGTTCTGCCTAAGGCTTATGACCTCACCGAGCCTAGTTGGACTTAGTAGGTTTTTGAAAAAAGAAGAAAGAAAAAGAATGTAAAGAAGGGAGATGGATGTGGAAGGGGGACAGGGGCCGCTGGAAATGAGTAGTGGGCATGATCAGATACATTGTACACATTATGAACTTCTCAAGGGATAAATAAGTATTTTTAGATGTTCTTTGATAGAGTCTCACTATGTAGCGTTTGCTGATGTCAAACTTCTGGCAATACTCCTAGCTTAGCTTCCTAAATCATGTGCCCCCAGGCCTGGCTACATATGTGTTTGGTTTGGTTTGTTTTTCCAAAGCTGGGATGAAACCCCAAGCCTAGATGTGCTGTCTGTGATGTTCCTCTTGCTTTCTAACGTGACTGGATCTGGAACCTAAGGAACACACCTCTGGGTTGGTCTCTATGGGCATTTCCAGGGAGAATTTGCTGAGAGAGAAGACCCTGCTCCACAGAGAGCAGCCCAGCCGTTCACAAATAGGTTCAAGAAGAGACCGGGGCAGCGTGCTCGCTTCCTGAGGGTGAGTCCATCGATTTAGTTGCTGCTGCTGCCATTGGAACTCAGCTTCTCCAGCCTTCCCCGAGGGACCAAAACCCATCAGAACATCCTGGAATCCTCAGGTCCAGCATGGAGCTGCCTCATGAACCGAATGACCACCAGGTTCTTAGCGTCTCTAGAAAAGAAATGGCCACTGCTGGACTGGGCCATCCATATTGTGTAAATCAATCAAACAAATCCCATTGGTGATGTTTGCTCATTGTGCCCGTTCTGATCCTCTAATGGATCCAGGTAATACACCAGGCAAGTGTTCTACCTACCGTAAGCTACATCTCCAGGTTTCATAGGTCTTCTTAATGTGAGCTTGCCTCTTCTGTTAAAGACACTTTCTATAAGGACAAGAAGTGTACAGTGTGGTATGATTGACATGCTCGGCATAGGTAATGGATATGCAGGATAGACTCCTGACTTCAACATCAGAAAACTGCTCCAGAGATGGGCTGGGGGTGGAAAATCCAAGCAAGTATGTGAGTACAGGTGTCCTTGGGGGACAGAAGAGGAGTTACAGATAATGGTGACCAACTTAAAATGGGTGCCTGAACCCAAATTTTGGTCTTAACTGTTAGTCTGTTAAGGCCCAGCTCAAAGGAATTTCATTTGCCTTATTATAGAAAAAGACAAATGTGTCAAGGCTGACTGCTCATTTTTATTTGGCATAAGGCAGAACTCTTCTGAAGGGACCGCACTTCCTTATTTTTAACTCCTAAGTAACTTTATCCCCCTGGTTCTCCGGAGAACCACACAGGTAAATCGACAGAGAACATAAACCCAAACTGTCTGAGTCGGGTTTTGGTTTCTGTTCTTTCTTCAATTATAAGTAGTGATCTCAGGGGAGGCTTGGGCTCAGAAGACAGATAGAATTTATCTAACTGCTGCCAGAGTGTAATTTAAAATGAGTCCAAGAGGAAAAGAGCCTTCCCAAATATTCCCAGTATGGGCCAAAGAGCGGGAGGAGGCTCATGCTGGCCAGCCTGGAAGGGCAGGTCTGTTGACCTCCTTCAGGAGGACCTTCAGGAAAGTAGCTAGTGCAAGCTGGGAATATGGCTCAGTCAATAAAAGACTTGCCTTGCAAGCACAAGGATATGAATTTCATTCCCAGAAGCCATGTAAAAAAGGGGGTGGGAAGTGCTGGGTCTAAGGCGTGCTCTTGTGATCCCAGCACTAAGGAGGCAGAAGCTTCAGCTCATTGGTCAGTCGATGTAGCTAAACTGGTGACTCCATCCCCGGCCCCAAAAAAAGAAAAGAGAAAGGAAGGAAGGAAGGGAGGGAGGGAGGGAGGGAGGGAGGGAGGGAGAGAGAGAGAGAGAGAGAGAGAGAGAGAGAAAGAAGAAAGAAAGAAAGAAAGAAAGAAAGAAAGAAAGAAAGAAAGAAAGAAGAAAGGAAAGAAAGAAAGAAAGAAAGAAGAAAAGAAAGAAAGAAAGAAAGAAAGAAAGAAAGAAAGAAAGAAAGAAAGAAAGAAAGAGAAAGAAAGGAGGAAAGGAGGAAAGGAGGGAGGGAGGGAGGGAGGAAGAACCTAAAGTTAGGCAGTACCTAAAGAGTACATACAGCACACTGCCAGATGAGGCTGTCATTCTGTTCTGCATACACAACAGGCATACATATCCACGCATAAATACATGCTCCCATACACAAGTACTAAAACACATGTATATACATGCATGCATGAGCACGCGCGCGCACACACACACACACATATTCTGGCTAACATAACAGAATGTTTCTTCTTCTCTTTCTTACAAGTGTTTTTTCTTCTACAAAACTGCTTCTAGCTGGTATATATTTTGACCAAACCGTGCATGATTTTGCAGTCCCAGCATCTGCACGGAGGAAGGGTTGTTGTACCACTCTTTACAACATGGATGTGGTAACTGCTGTCACACTGAGACCTTGCAGGGACTTGAGCTTGCATTTCCCACCTTTCCTTGATGCTCCAGGTCATTAACCTCCCAGAAACCTGCATCATTATGTACACAGCAAGACTGCAGTTAATGGGGCGTATTTGCGACTTTTCTCACTGCTGTGACCTAATCAGCAAGAAGTAATTTCAGGGAAGAGGTGCTTATTTTGGCTCAGGATTGAGAGAACAATCCGCCATGATGACAAAGGAATGATGGCTGGAGCTTGAGGCAGCTGGCCACAGCCGCCCGTGGTCAGGAAGCAGAGAGAAACAGTGCTGGCGCTCAGCTCACTGTCTTACTGTTTTCTTTTTTTCCAGTTTAGGGCGCGGCCGGTGGAAGGGTGCTGCCTGCACTGAGCTGGGTCGCCCTACTTCGATTTAGACAATCAAGACAATTCCTTTCAGACATGCCCGTGTGACAGCCTGAACTAGGCAAGTCTTCACTGAAGATCCCTTTCTGGGTGAGCCTGGGCTGTTTCGAATGGATAAATGAATCCTCAGCAGTCTGTTGTGGAAGAGAAAGCACGGTGGCATGAGCCCGCGGCAGCTTCTCCACGATCAAGAAGCAGAGAGATGGGCGCTGGTGCTCAGCTTATATCCCCCTTTTTATTTGGTCCAAACCCAAAGCTGTATAATGGTGCTGCCCATAGGTTACATGACCACGTAATAACTTATTAACTGACCTGAGAGTGCTGTGATAGTAAGCTAGAAAACTATCCGTAATTATACAGAGAGAGAATAACTGTTCTGAGCCAAAGTAGACCTGGTATTCATTACATTTACTAAGAAAAGAAAATTAACAAAATATAAGAAAAGGCTATCGCTAACACACTCAGAAACTCCGATGCATTTCAATGTTTTCTTTTTAAACTTACTCGTTTTCAAATTTTATGTGTATGAGTATTTACCTGCATGCATGTGTGCATGGTGACCAAGGAACAAAAAAGAGGGCATCAGATCCCCTAGAAACAGAGTGACAGGGAGTTGTTCATAGCTATAGTGTTGCTAGGAAGTAAAGCCAAGTCCTCTGCAAGATCAAAAAGTGCTCTTAACCACTGAGCCATCCCTCTAAACCCAAAGATAAAGCTTTTGAAATTGAATTTATTATTTGGCAATTTCAGACACATGTATAACACATTCTGATTACTCTCGCCCCACCCTCTCCTCCCTTCCTCCCACACCTGCCACAGCTTCCCCAACAAGTCCCTTTTTCGTGTTCATGTCTTTTTGTTTTGTTTCATGATCCTCTCTGTTTAATTTGATGACCTTGCGTGTAGAGCTAGCCTTTGGAAACCCACTAGTGGGTTTGCTAGTGGGTAAAACACTGAAGAAAATAACTTCCTCTTCCCCAGTAGTCATAAAAAGCCAATATTTTCCCCAGGGAGAAGTAGGTCTCCATGAGCCCTGCCTATCCATAACTGACTATTGACATGCTCAGTCTTGAACCAGTGCGAGTGGGTACAGCTGCATCGAGATCCTGATCAAAATGGCGGTGACCAGAAGGTCGTTCTCCAAGCACTTCTTCATCCTTCTTTTCTACTCCTTCTTCTGTGATGTTCTCTGGGCCTTGGAAGCAGTGAAAGACATGTCTCCTTCGTTGCCGAGGACTCAGCATGACTGGTGCTCCGAGTCTTGAGCAACCATGATCTCTGCGTTGTGCTTCTTACTGTGCAGAGAAGTCTCTCTGACCAAGGCCAAGAGTAGTGCAGCGATGAGGACTCTGTATGCAGCCAAACTGATCGTCACATAGGAACCTTGGGAAGAGTTCTTGTCTGCAATAGCCCAGAAAACATGGTGTCCAGGTTACCCAAGAACTACAAGGACTGCAAGTGTCTGGCATGCTGATGGGTCTTGCATGGTGCTTTCGGCCACAGAATAGAGGTTAGATGATGCAGATGGAGGCAAAGTGGCATGGATTCTCACTATGATCTGTTCTTGCAGTGGAGATCGAGCACAGACATCAAAAATGTTCCCGGTAAAAGAAAATAGACAGAAAGTAAAATGAGCTTGTTAATTGTCTTCTCGGTATCAACTCGGAGTAGAATATTTGCTGAGGTGGGAAAGGGAATCAGATAGAGGACAGAACTGGCTTGTTTCAATACTTTTCATAGGCAGAAACACACAGATAGTATCTAGTAAAAAGGAAATTAAAAGTATTGTATGATGGTACTTGTTGGAGGGTAATGAGTGTAACTGAAGGAGGCTGGGGGACCGGGAAACATGTGAGTCTGATCAAATAGCAAGAGAAATGTCAAAAAAGAGGAAGAAAGCAAACCATTCACATGTTATAAGACACATGTGCACACATATTCATATAAAACACATCTATGCACACATACATACATATATGCACAACATACATACATATAAACACACAGAGCATACACATGTATATGTAACTTAAAATGGAACACACTGAGGAAAAAAAGACTTTCCAGTCTCATCAGGAATTGTAAATTGTCTATCAATTAAAGGAAAAATATTTTCAAATTCACCCAGGACAAATCCAGCTGAGTTCTATATACAAATTGCCTCTAACATTAAGAGATTTTTGAAGCTTATAGTTAAAATAGTGAGCAAAGACAAGTCAAGAAACTAAAAATTAAAAATCCATATAGACCTTAGCATTTCATAAGGAAGAATGCAAGCCAATGGGCATTTTTTTCAAAGAAAAACATCATAAAATATGTAAAAGGTATAATTCAAAATACAAGATGTAATTATTGTAGTACCTACACATTTAATGAAATTGCAAAAACTTGCATAAAACCAAAATACAGGAAAAACAGGAGAAATGAACAGAAGTACATTAATAATAGACTCCTTAACATGTTTTTCTAGTCCAAGTATGGTGAAATTTAGTACAGATTGTAATAACACAGTAAGCCATGTAGATTTTAAGAAGATACCAAATTCTGAAATTCATGCAAAGAATGAATCTTACTATAAAGTGTGTAAGAAGGTGGTTATTTACTGACTCACATATCTGAGAAATTTAGGGTTAGTCACCCTTGTGCACTAACTGAAGTATCCAGCAGAGACAAGAGCCCATTGCTCTACCATTTGTCCCAGCTTTGTCTAATTTGGTTTGCTTTGGGGTGGGAGGCAGGCTTTTCCACGCGATACTATTACCACCAGAAGCTCTGTTCTACACTTCAATTATGTAGAGCCCCTGTCTTCTGATATCCCTATGAATCCATGGAATCCTGACAGGCTATTTAGTCACGGACCCACCAGGCTCTTATCACTGTAGCTGAGGTGCTACGATCGTTCACCTTCAGTCATATACTAATCCCAAAAGTGAGGAGTCCAAGCGATTGAAAGCCTCATTTACATACAGTAGACCAGAAGAGACTTCTAAAGGCAAAACAACAGCGAGAGAAAACTAAGAGAGGTCTGTCACTGAGTTACTCCCTGGTAACTCACGGAGTACAGAAGCAGGATGCAGGGCTAGAATACATCAAGGACTGAACACTGGTATTCTAAAGAGAGCCAAGGAGAGAGCTTCAACCTAGAAGGTTGGGAATTGCGCTAATGGTGAGTTCTTTAAAGGGATAGAGGGCTGATGGTCACAGATTGCATGAAGAGCAATAGCTATTTATCCTTAAAAGTAGGAAAAAAAAAGATGCATTTGGGAAGTTCTGGGCGGCTCACTATAGCTGGGAGGAGAAGTTGGGGAATGGAGAGATTTCCATATGGTTGGGACAATGAAGTCTTTATTTGCCACTGAACTTTGTTCATTTCCTCCTGGGTCTCAGCTCTATTTCAACTCTTCTTCTGCTCTGAGGGAACCACAGAGCAGAAACTTTTGTTTATTGGCTTTTCAGGCAAGTCTGTCTATTCTTGTTGTCAACTTGACCACAGACATAACTGACTAAGATCCAAGCTGTTAGGTATACTTGTGAGGGGGAGAGGTTTCCTTCAGTGGTATGGCCACTGGTAAGTTCTCCATGCTACTGTAAACAGTCAATCTCATTGGATCACCAAATGCCATGTAAATAAAGATACTCATTGGGAAGAGGGAAGGTGTCTACATGAGGAGGAGGGGACAAGACAGAGTAAAGGAGGTAAATATGATCAGAATAATTGTATGCCTGCATGGAAATATCATAATGAAATATTATTATTGTATTAAATATGCCAATAAAAAAACTTTACAAAATAATATAGCCAGCACAGTTTGCCAAGCTGACTTCAGTAACTGGAAAAAGGCCCATAGACTATGTGGACGGAAGTATAATCACTGGTTAGAGACTCATGAATATAAATGTCCCAGAGTTAATATGGAGGCAAACACAGGTCTCTACTTCAAGAAACACTAATTATAAACTATCCAGAATCTTTTATAGGCTTTCCTTTTTTCTGAACATCTTAATTAAAAGTTAAAATGACTGACAGCCTTGGCTTCCTCGACAACAAAAGGGGCATCTACAGACGTCTGGGGAATGCGTGGTGGCTTGCAATTCTTGTAGAGGGCAAGGCAGCCCCGTAAAAACAGTAAGATAGTAACTATTTATTATAGGACAGAAGGAGCCAAGGTAAAGATTCTCTTTTACTTGAGGAATTGGGTTGAAGTTACAGGACAAAAGGGAAATAATATTGAAATAACAGGAAATTGGAGACAGGAAATTTTAGTTTTGGTCAAAAATCATGCTGTCTCTTGACAAATGTCATTTGATGAATCTCCATTTTCTCACAGGGGGTTGTCTCTAAGCTGATTTTAGATCTGCATGTGTTCATCTGGACAGATATATGTCTGTGTATTACTCTCAGACATTAAGGTATTCTTCATAAGCAGGGCGATAAACGCCTTTCATCATTCGTAACTCACAGTCACATAGATTGGGAACAGGATCCCCCACCAAAGAACCCTACCACTCACACAACATGTAGAGTCCTGAGGCGTCTGTTCTTGATTTCAGAATAGGGTGGGCCTGCGGGAAGCTGCCCAGGCGTTTCATGGACCTCTGGAGTCTGTCCCATTCTGGTGGGGATGGACACAGGAGATGAAAGAGGAAGACAGGGCCATTTTGTGGGAAGTCAGGGTTGACAGGCAACATGGAGTCTTCTGTAAAACCAATAAGTGCTCTTTCACACTGAACCACCTCTCCAGCACCTGATTTCCCCCCTTTTCTTTTCAAGACAATGTTGTATATAACCCAGGATGTCCTTCATTCCCAGAGTTAGATTACAGATGTGCACACATGCTCAGTTCATTCAGCGCTGGGGATCAAACCCTGGGTGAATTAACCTTAAGTTTTCATAGATGGCCAAAGACAAGTCATGTGATGCTGGTCAAAGTTCTCAAAAGAAGACACAAGGCCAGCGAGTTTGGGATTTGGACCTTGTTCTCATTGGCCACTGATGTGGTGTGTGACTTTAAGCTGGCCATTTTAACCTTTTCTCATCTTGGCGTGAAATAGGACCAGTTGCTCACAGTTCCCCTCCCGCCCATCTGGTGTGGAAATCTAATGAGCTCATGTTGTGAACATGATCTCAGGTTGCAAAAGCAGCACACCCTTGCAGAGTCTGTGGGCTATTATTTGAGTGTTTATAGCTCTAGGTGAATGGGGCTCATTACTGCTGTGATTAGTGGTAATTACTGCACTAAACCACACCGTGGAAAGGAATCTTCTCCCACTGGCTTCTTCAGCAGTATCTGTTGTGTAATATTTCAGGAAAATATCAATATAACCACAGTGTAATGGTATATCACCATAAACTAACTTATGAGAGGATATTTGGAAGGATGAAAGTTGAACATTAGATAAAGACCTTCCCTTGTTATAAAAGCAGTTTGTCACATGAAGACTTTGCCAAAATATGGTTCTCATCAGGAAAAAATGGCATCAAGGTTGGCTATAACCTAGAGGATGTATTCCTAGGATTCTAAGCAGAAGAACCTAAGTAGTGCTCCACAGGAGGACTCCCTGCCACATGCAGGGTGTAGAGCCTTTGCCAAAGGTGTAAAGTCACAAGGAGCCCCTGGGATCCACACAAAGCTCTAGACCCAGAGAAGAGCTAGGGGGCAATGTGGTCCTTGAGCTTTGTTGCACAAACGTGAGAACCCAATTTCAGTTCTCAGAACGCAATCCTCAGAAAGGCACTCAATGATCCCACACACTCCTAATTCCAGAGTGAGGCAGACAGGAAAAGTGGGGTTCTTAGGGCTCATGAGTTGCCCAGCTTACTGGAATCAGTGAGCCCCCAGGTGCTTTGGAGAGACCTGTCCCAAAATCACAAGATAGGTGGCCATCCTCAAGAATAATATTTGAAGTTGTGAAGTTGACTTCTGGCCTACACACACACACACACACACACACACACACACACACACACACACATTCATGCACTAGACCCAGAAGATAACATTGTCTACCCAGAGGATAGCATGTGCGCCGATTCTCTTTAGTTCTGTCCATACATAGACCTCGTAGACTTTCAAGTTGAGGGTCTTCATCTCCATTGTCAGACAGAAGGTCAAGCATCTATTCACAAGTTATTGGAGCAGATTCATGCAGTCATCCATTCCCTTATCCTCTTTCTTCTCCAAATTTCCTTTTGCCTACAGTTGGCAACGTACAATATGGACCCGTCACAAAACCAAACATAATACTGAGAGAGTCAGGTGGTGTTGTCACCTGAAAGCACTGGCAGCAGTGTGTTAGACCCATGTCCTGACACACTGCAGCTGAGTGACTTTCTGTCTGTCACAGGCTTAAATGTAGAGTCTAAGGCAAACAGAAGGAGGCACTGAGGCAGCCGGAGCAGTTGGGGTCTTCAGCAGCATAATGATTAAAACATAAAACACATGCTACAGATTAGCCGTGCTGGTGTCCTGTCTCAGGCTTCCACTTGAGCACTTGCTATGTGACCTGAGGTCTCAGTGACCTTAACAGCAACCTGACGGTGCAAATCATGATGCTGATGTAAAGGACCTGAAGCAGCACCTTACACATCAGCAAAGATAGCAGCCAGATAGGGGCACTCACCAGAGAGTACACCCTTCATGTGTCCAGATCTGAAAGTTGCGTGGCTACGGGTTGGCTCCTGGCAGTCTGCACGGTCTTGCCCGAGTCACCTCATGAGTCACAGAGCCGGATGGCTCCATATTGTACTCATTGGATACTAGGGCCTCCTTGTTAGCACATTGCCTCCAGGGACACTAGGAGTCACAGTAGAGCAGCAGTGACACACCCAATGAACCCTGTCTGCCTTGATGGTAAGTAACAAAGTCATAGCTGGGGGAGAATGTTTCTTGTTTTTCTGAGCTTCCCCAGCACAGGGACGAGAGTATGAGTCTCTGAGTGTCTGGGAACCTCGTGAAATTTTTAATGAGCATGTACATGCTTCCCACCAAGCTTTCCTTAGGCAGTTCTGAATGAATCATTCCCAGAGTCCCACATTGAATTCAAAATAAAAGACCTAACAAGGGTTTTAAAAGTTCTCACATCCACTGCTGGCCAGTGCTGTGAGAAGGGAGCACCCCACTACACTGCTGTTGGGGTGACTTTGCTGTTCCTTCTCTGTAAAGCAATTTGATGATGTGCCTACTGAAGTCACTTATAAAAATTTATTTTAATAATAGATGTGCATAAAGAACATTTTTAGTGCGATTGTTGTGCAATCCTTCATAGTAACAAAACTTTGGGAGTGGCCTACTTCGCTGTAAAATCTCATCGTATCATAAAGCCTCACCAAATACATTCTGGTGAAATAGAAGGTGGAATTTTACTTGAAATCACTAGACATAACCTTGTAGGGAAATACAAAACAAAACAAAAATGTAGGTAGTCTTTTTTATGGTTAAATAACAGACAAAAACATTTTATAGAATCTTGTAAAAATTGGTTTCAAAACTTATTTGAGAGTGTGTGTGTGTGTGTGTGTGTGTGTGTGTGTGTGTGTGTATGCGTGTGCGCACGCAGGGATGTGCATGTAAGTGCAGGTATGGATGGAGACTAAGCAAAAAGCTGCACTTGTAGGTGAGCCACTTGACATAAATGCTGGGAACAAAACTTAAGACCTCTGCAAGGGCAACATACACTCTTAACTGCTAAGCCATGATCTCTCCATCTCCTAATTTTAAGAAAACTCAACTGCTTACAAACGAAGTAGGCAAGTTTAATCCAACGTGTCAGCAGAAGGCTGAGCAAGCAGCCCAGGGGACAGTGCCGGCCTAGGGTGCATGAAGTTCCCGCTTCAAACCCCGGTTGCACATAAACTGGGTATGGTGGTGCATGCTGATAATTCCAACACTCAGTGGGTAGAAGCAGGAAGACTGGAGGTTAAGCGTCATCCTCAACTACATAATAAGTTTGAGGGCCAACATGGGATACAATCAAACCCTGTCTGAAAACAAAATAAACAACAACAAACCAATGTCAGTAGTCCCTACCTCCCCGGTGTGCAATTTCTAATGACTCTGCACTAGCACCCCGAATGTTTTTTTTTTTCATGTTTAGTGAGAAAACTAGAGCAAGAAATATAAAAGGCCAAAGCTTTCAGGACTAGGGTGGTTCAATTCACTGGGAATTTGGTCTCTATCAGTTTGTCTCTAGATAAACAACTAGGTTATTTTGAGCCTCGTAGTTCGTTCTATCAATAAAAGACAAATAGTACATCCATGACAGGGACTGGGGAGGCTTCTGTTAGATGATGTGTGTATAAGAATTCAGCAACTGCATCTCACAGTAACCTCCATAGCACTCATGAGATGATAGTCCCAGCTACCTCAGAGGAATGTTAAGTCTAGGAGTGACCTCATGGGGGAATCCCAGTCCTGTTGCCTCGTGAGCATTCTAGTTCTAACCTAGCAAAGTAGTAAGACAGTAAACTCCACTTCACCATGGCACCCGCAAGCTGGTTTTCTTCCAGCTACAGAGCATAAGGACCACCTCCCTCCAACCCTTCTGGGTGTTTCAATGAAGCAATGCTTAGGGAAGTTCTCTGGGAAATCACTAAACAGGCACATCCCAAAGAAACCAGCATTAACTTCTCCACCAGCCGTTTCTGACACACTCTGCAGGCCTCAGAAATGCTTATGGGCTTGCCGAGAGTCAGGCAGACTCAGTAATGCATTCGGAAAGCTGTGAAGAATAAGACTGCATTCTTTTGAAAAGCCAGGAAAGCTTCTGGACTTTATAAACACAAGCTAACTTCATGCATGAATCCATGTGCACCTAGTGCCAGTCTGCCCGGGGTGGGCCACCTGGAGGTGTGATGTTGAATCTGACACCTGAGTGGAATAAAAAAATGTTGTGGACTAGAGGACAACAGATGTGACCTTTCCTGGGGCCTTCCCCAAGTCAAGACCTTGCTTCCTTCATTGTAAAGCAAAGTCTGGAGAATGTGACTATCTTTCCCCATTTCTTCGAATTCCTGCCAAAAGGGCAATATCTAAATGAGGGTCAGTTTTAGGATGAAAGGTCAAGACAGGAACTCTAGCAAGATATGTTAAAGAGCACACTGTGCTCACACGTTTGCTGTAGACAGGATGTAGAATCTCTCCGGTGACAAGCCTCTGGCCTTATCTTTGGACTATCTCCAAGGTATTGGGTTCACTGAGATGAGAAACCCCATTCTAAATGTGGGAGGCTCAATTTTACAGGCTGGGATTCTAGATTGCATGCAAAGGAGAAGGGATCTGAGAATCCAGCACTCACCTTTTTCTCTTTCTTAATTGTAGATACAATATAACCAGCTGTTGCATGTTCCTGATGACCCCTACCTTCATACCACAAACCTCACAGAGTAAACTCCCCTCTCTTATTTTTCTCTTTTTTTTTGGGGGGGGCAGGGAGGCAGGTGTTTCACCACAACAAACAGAATAATAGCTAGTATAATGGTCTAGATGGATATTATTACTGCATCTTTAGAGGAAACTGAGGCAGAAAATAATAAATGAACAGCTCACTAGTGGTAGCGATCTTAGGTATGGTTTTACTGCTGTCAGACACCATGACCAAGGCAACCCTTATAAGGACAACATTTAATGGGAGCTGATTTACAGGTTCAAAGTTTCAGTCTATTATCATCATGGCTGGAAGCATCGCGGTGTCTAGGCAGATGTGGGGCTGAAGGAGCTAAGAGTTTTAGATCTTCATCCAAAGGTAGACTAGCTTCTTGGCAGCTAGGAAGTGGGTTTCCAGGCCTACCCCCACAGTGACATACTTCCTCCAAGAAGGCCACACCCACTCTAACAAAGCTATCCCTCCTAATACTGCCACTCCCTGGGCCAAGCATATTCAAATCACCACAATAGCTTTTGGTTTGTTTGATGATTCTAATATCAGTCCCCTAATTTGGCATACCAGGCTGATTTGTAAAATAGCTTTCTCTGGCATGTTGTAACATCAGCCTTTGGCCTCTACACACACACACACACACACACACACACACACACACACTTAGAAACAATAGGGTAAATCTAAAGCACAATCTGCAGGCGGACGCTTCTGTAATTGTAGAGAGTGATGAATGTTACAAAGTACAGAGCACATGAGGGCCAAGGAGATGAGCTTGGATTGTGGCTATCGTCTAATGTAGCCAAGGCAGTCAGCAAGTGGAGATGGAGACCGGGCCAAGCAGAGGTGACGGTGACATACTCAGAGCAGAGCCTCCCCAGTATCTTGTAAGCACCAAGATGAATGGTGTCTTCTATAGTAGAGGTAGGAACCAAAGCTCCAAAACAGTTAAACAGCTTATCAAAGATCTTGGGTTCCAGCTGGCTTCGATTTCTTCACTATATTCAAGCGCCATTACCAGAGACGACTTTGGAATACAGGATCGCAGGTCTCTCCAGATGCACTTGAATCAGAAACTAGTCTGAAAAAAAAAATCCCAGACACTTCAACTCTGGGGAGTGCTGGCCTAAAGTATGTACACCTTCTGGGATGTAAATCTCTTGCCTGCTGCCAAACATCTACATAAGTGATCTTCTTCTACATCCAAGAGACACAGGACTTCTGGGGGGTATAGCACTGTTGGGAAAGCGTTTACCATGCAAGCTTGATGGTCTGAATCTGCATCCCCAGGATCCATGTAGAAATCTGGCAACTTGCTGTCTTAGCACTGGGAAGGTTAAGATTAGGGGGCCTCTGAAGGTAGCTGGCCACCTTCTTGCGGTCTTGCAGAGTCAGTGTGTTACGGGTTCAGTGAGAGACCCTGCCTCAAAAAATAAGGTGGTGTGGGCTAAGCAGATGGCTCAGTGGACAAGTGTTTGCACTCAGCATGTACCAGCCAGGTGGATGTGGAAGAACTCTGTGTAATCCTAGCACTCAAAAACACAGGGACAGCAGAGATTTCCTGGGGGCAAGCTGGCTAAGTGGATTAGCTGAATTGGCACGCTCCAAAGTCAATGCAAAGCCCTGACTCAGTAAATAAGAGGGAAGGCACCTGAGATCCTTGATGTCAACCTCTGTCCTCTACCCACACATGGACCCTTATACATGTAATCATGTACACCACACACACACACACACACACACACACACACACACACAAATATACATAGATAAGTCATAACATGAGGCTAGCCTCTATCCTTCATGTGCACATGCACCCAAATATGCATACACCCACATAAATAAGCACATCAACATTCACCACACACACATAAAAGAAGAACTTATGTGCTACAAGTGGATTTCATTTGGAGGTGACCGTGGAAGCACCTTCTGTTGTGTAACACTATTCCTGTACAGATATGAACAAATGGAGATAGAAAACTCACGACAGACTAAAGAATCGGTACCACCAAAGCCCAGCTTGGTGAATTTTTATTGGCGTTCCTTACAGGAATATGGGTGAGAGGTTATGTACAGGAGCAGAATTGACTCAAAGACAGCTGTATCACCAAAGCCCACCCAAGCATGGGTGACCGCTCACAAAACCTGGAAGCTGGAGCACAGTGCACAGCCCGCAGGCAGCTCAACAGGCTGGCGACTGTCCTTCCCAGGTACCTCACATGGTCCAAACCTCTTGCAGACAGTTCAGCTGGCCACTGCCTCTTCCAGGAGTGTCATCTGAGAATGTCTCATGTAAGAGTGTCTCTCAGTATTCCTTACTGCTGTTTTTGCTTGGAGATTGGGTGTGTGTGTGGGGGGGGGAACCCTAATGAATCTAGTCAGATTCAGGGACTTCCTGAAGCTTTTAATTTGCTAACTTCCTGAGTTTAACACGTTGTCCCGCAGAATGGGTGTTTTAGCTTCCTGTGTCTGAGGGAGAGTCCTTCCAAGGTTGAAGGTCTTAGCTACACGGAAACGGTGACACAACCCTCTCTGCGACAGGCTCTATCGCTACCAAAGAAATAATTATCAGTGCCCATGCAGGTGGAGCAGGCCCCGCATGGCCCCACTTGTGGTACAATGCATATGATTAATCACTGTTTCCAGAGACACCTCATCCATCATCACCTCAAAGCGCACAGGAGAAAGGGGTCAGGGTTAAGAAGCACTGGGCACCAAGAAGGACCGAGGCTCTGGGTCAGCGATAAGATGCATTCAGAGAGTGGGGCTGCGGGACAGACACGGGAGCTAAAGAGCATTAAGCATTCACCCTGGCCGCTCTGATTGGTAATTAAGTGACTCTTCTTCCTGCGACAGTAGTGCAAGTTCCCTAGGCATCTGTTAGTCCTTTCGAAAACCACTACTGACAAAGTGAGCTTTGCCCTTGGTGCACAGATAATGAGACCAAGCTTGACAGGTGTGGCGCGATTAGAACATTTCTCCATGAAGCTCATTCTGGTAGCCGTTCCGCAGTAAACAGACTCATTAGAACTTGCGGGTCCCTAGAGGCAAAGCATGTTTGACATTATTAATTGGCTTTTCTGTATAAGGAGTCAAATAGATGAAAAGGTTTATCAAGCTGAAATAATTAATTTTGCCTGAATTCGCTGACAGTTCATTTCTCCTGTAAAAGACCATTTTAAGGTTTCCCCCCTTCCCTTTTTTTCTTTCTTTCTTTCTTTCTTTTTTTTTTTTTTGAATTTCAAAGTTCAAAAGACATAATAGTGGCAAAAGTGAAGCTTTTTAGTAAATTATAATTAAAGGGAATTTAATTAACTTAGACCTGCGGAAGGGGGAAAAAGGAATTGCTATCTATGTCTATACAGCAGTCTAGATGGTTGAACGGAACATAACTTAATAATGCATTAATTTTAATCTAATCAAAGTATAATAAAAGAGGTAATTATATGTTTAAAAATTACCAGACTCAAATAGTGATTTAAAAAAAAAAAAAAGAAAAGAAAAAGAAAAAGAAAAAACACTTGCTTCTTCCTCAGCTTCCCATTAGGGAAGTTCTAATTGTTGTTCTGAGTCTTGCTTATTTAAAGGCGGGAGGGGCCGCGGGCAGGAGGTTAATTGAATAAATCATTGTAAGGACTCTTGTTAAAACCAGGATGAACTACAAAGTTTGCATTTCCTGACTGTAAAAGATCCTGCTTCCTCTTTTCTCTCTGTCTTTCTATGTCTCTAAAAATAGCAACTGATTCCCAACGATTCTTCCTACGTGTTGTGTTCCTGGGTGTTCCCACGCCTACTCCTTGACAAAGCTGGGTTTGCCTGGGACTCTACAGAGCGTTCTCATCTTCTGTCTCCACCACTTCCATCTCCAGCAAGGCCCTTTGAAGTTCCTTGTGAGAGATTCTGGTCAGATACAGTGCGCACCTCTCCTTTGAGACTGGGGGGATTGTTTCAAAGAACACCAGAGTCTCATTAAAAGCATTTAGGAACAGGGACACTTCACTGAATAAAGACCGAAGGCTGCAAAGATGGCTTAGGGGACAAAAGCGTTGGCAAACAAGTGTGAGGAGCTCAGCTCAGATCTTAGGAACCCCTGTGGCAGGACGGGAGGTGGAGGCTGGAAGATCTCAGGAAATGTGCTGGCCAGCTAATGTGGAGCACGAGCAGAGAAGTACAGAGACTGCCTCAAGCGAGGAGCAAGGTGAGACCTGACCATCTGAGGCTGTTCTCCAACCACCACGCTCACAGCTGGGTACACACATACCCACACTCACGTGTCAGAATGTGTGGGTACACATGTCGCACAGGATCCCTCGTGCACAGAGAGAGAGAGAGGTGGTGGGGCAGAGACAGAGAAAAACACAGAAAGACAGACACAGATAGAAAGACAGACAGACAGAAACAGAGAGAGACAGATACAGGCAAATTGAGCTTCTGCCTTTTGCATTCTATAAAGGACATGAATATTCTGTGACAATGAATAATCTTGTGATATAGACCAATCTATTAGTGTTGACGGTCCGGAAGTTTCCAAGCCTCCCGTCTCTCCGGGCCCCTATGCAATCTGCTAGGTGGTGGGACCTTTCAGTTGGGGTTTCTTTTACTGTGCTAACAGCATGACCAAAAGCAATCCTGGCAAGAGAGAATTCGTCTCATCTCATAACTCTCCAGTAATATTCTTTCACTGAGTGAAATCAGGTCAGGAATTCAAGGCAGGAACCTGGAGGCAGGAGCTGAAGCAGAGGCCATGAAGGGGTGCTGCTTACTGGCTTGCTCCCCAGGACTTGCTCAGACTGCTTTCTACCAGAATCCAGGACCGCCTGCGAAGGGGTGGCACTGTTCATAGGAGGCTCGGCGTTCAGCTGTCAATCATTAATCAAGAAAGTGCTGTGGGACTTGCCTCCAGGCAATCTGATAGGGGAACTTTCTCAAATGAGATTCCTCTTCCCAGATGACTGAGGACTCTAGCTTGGGTCAAGTTAACAATGAAACAAAACAAAACAAAAACAAAAACACAATCAGGACCTAAGGTCTGGTTAGGGGAGCTGTGCAGAGTAGTTTTACAGTACTTGGTACTAAGTCTGGTCCTGTTCTTTAGGGTCATCAGGTCCTTTCTATGCAGGCTTAGAACAAGCATCCTTGAAGGCCTCCTTGGGTGTGATGGGTCTCCTCACTCAAGCTCTAATGGCAATAATTTCTTTCAGCTTCTGATGACAGAAAGATGGACAGACAGATGTTTGATAGATAAAAGGATAGATAGATAGATAGATAGATAGATAGATAGATACAGACAGACAGAGATAGGTAGAGAGAGATGAATGATGGAGAGAGAGAGAGAGAGAGAGAGAGAGAGAGAGAGAAATGTATACGTGTATGCAAGAGAGGTATACAAATGTGCATAATCTCTATTCCAAAAATGCCCTGTAGCTGCATTGTTTTTCCAAATATATATTATTTTTATCAGGGTCTCATGTAGTCCAGGCTATGTAATTGTGGGTAACCTTGAACTTCTGACATTCCTACCTTCATCTCATGAGTGCTGGGCTTATAGTTCTGCATTGCCACGTCCCATTTGTGTAGTGCTGGGTATCAAACTCAGGGATGTGTACATGGTAGGCAAACTCTCAACAAAAGAGGCTACATCTTCATCCTCTTCTCCATCCTCAATAGGAAGCAAGAGTTTGATTCCCTAAGATTCACCAACATTGCCAGTCCAAGGAAACTCAACGTGCAAAAACTCTCACTCTTGTTGCATTACTTTTGAAAAACACAAGGTCATAGCTACCCTACACCAAAACAATTGCTGGCCCATGCTTTGGAATGGAGGGGCTGGGCATGAACCTTGACAGCTTCATTCACAGTGTGGTGATTAAAGCTGATTGTCAGTTGGATTGTATTTAGAATCATCTAGAAAACAAACCTTTGTAAGGAATTTTCTAGATTGGGCTAATTAGGTAAAAATGACCCTCCTAAATGTGAGCAGACAGTATTCTGTCTGGTCTAGAGAATGGTCCACAATAGCCATCCCTCCCGTCTTGAGCAAGTGAGTGTGAGCATTTGGCAGGCAAAAGTGAAATGAGTAGGGGCTAGCGGATAGAGAGAAACAAGTTAGATAGCAAAACGTCATCACAGCAGGAGCTTACGGAATCCAGCAGAAGTCCTATTGGGAAAGCAAACAAAGGTTCTCATGGAGGGTTTACAAACATCCAAAAGAAGTTAGCCAGGGAAACCTGGCTCAGATAGACAACTGATGAGAGTCATGGTCAAAGTATTCCCTTGAGCAAGGCTTTGAAGAGGACAAGCAGCAGCAGAAAGGGAATGTCCTTACACCATTGAGAGACAGTAACCTTCCAGCAGAAAGGAGCTGGGGAAGTTGAGGCAGTTGGAGTCCTGGTTGAGCTTTCTTTCTTTGCTGAGCTGCCCATGCCTGGACTCAGCTTCTCTCCCCAATCCCAGACACTGTCATATCATGGGGTAAATGCTAGTGACTTCCTTCCCTTTCTGTGCTCTTAGCCCTTTGCGATTTTCTTTTCCTTTATTACAGAGTTAGGAAGGCACGCTGCTCGAGGACAGGGAGTTTCAGAGGAGATGGGGAAGGGTTTCCATACCTCCTGAGTCACTTCCAATAAATGTAAGCAGCAAAAGCCAATTTCCCACTGAATAGTAAGGAGACTTCGAGCTAAGCACAGCATCCAGCTCTCTGCTTCCTGACTGGAGACTGGTCCTGTGTGAGCAGCTGCCCCACCCTCCTGCCATCTTGCCTTTCCCACCATGATGGACTCTGCTCTTGAACAGTAACCCAAATAAACCCTACCCCCTTAAGCTGCTTTTGTTGGAGGTGTTCTGTTACAGAAACAATAAAAGTGACGGGTCCTTACATGGCACCCTGATCCTCAAACAAACTGATGAAATTATCTCCATGAAGAAGATGAGAACCAGGGACTCAGAAATGCAGAGAAAGTCACTGAAAGGCACACACACACACACACACACACACACACACACCTGCGTCATTTGCACCAGAAAAGAGAAATTCAAAAAAGTAACAGATATCAAATTCCCAAACCATAAATACATGTAACATTTACCAGAGAGTTAACATTTGGGGTAAGAAATGTCAGAACCCAAAAAGCAAATATCTCCTCCCTTGCACAGAGGAACGCTTGAAAAGATGTATTTAAAAAAAAAATTCTGGGGAAACTTGAGAGCTTCAGTTGAACACCACCCAAACTTATTGTCCCTCGTCTGTCCCCTTGGCCCCTTACGTTAGCCCCTTGATTAACTATATATTAATGTCCAGGGGCCATCCTGAGCCAATGCAGGGCATGGCCTGTGTAGAGCAGAATAGACAGAGAGGAGGCTCTCTCTGCAGAGAGGCGCAGGCCCAGGGCCATCATCATTCAACAGCATTTTTTCTTCTGAAGTCAATACGTTGCTCCCTCTCAAACATGCTTAAAGAAAACACACATTGATTTATTCACAATTCTGAGCTACTTATCACATGCTAATGACCGCTGTGTAGAAAAACACAGTCTGGAAAAAAAAATCTCCTCTGCAGAGAGCATAGTCACTCTGCCCAGGGAGCAGAGGAAACGACAAAGTGCTCCCCTTACCCTCCCTCTCCCCTCCACCCACCCGCCTGCCTGCCCAATCCTGTAATTCACCAAGACTTAGCCACTTAGATGGGGACATGTGAGTGCGGTCATTTCCAAAGACTCCAGAGAGAGCACACATCCACCCACACCCCCGCACCCCCTTTCATTCATTAACCCCCCAGGGGCCAAGACTAATTAGATCAGCTTGCTCATTTTGAGCTGATAATTGATTTAAATAGGTTGCTCATTTGAAATAGAAGAAAAGGCTGCTAAACATTTGGTGGTTGGGTCTTTTTTTTTTTTTTCTCTCCCCTTCTTCTTTCCCTGCAACTTTCAATTGCTTGTGCAATGTAGCATAAAATGTCGAGGTCTCTCTTTTCTTTTCTGTCTCTTTCTTTTTAAAGGGGCCATAAAATTAATTACAATAAGGAGGCAAGCGGCAGGGGCAGGGGGTTAACTGATGACTCTAATGAGCAGCCCCGGCTTTGGGAGAGCGGGGGGAGCGGGGAGATGCTCACGCTGGTTGCTAGCTGCCAGGGGCTGCGGCTTCAAGGAACTCTGCGGAAGCTTTCCTACAGATTCGGTCTGCATGGCAACCCAAGTCGCTTCTCCAAGCCTCCCACCAAAGGTTCCTGCCTTTCCAGTGGTGAGGACAGTCCAGAATTGTCCTCTTAACATTAAAAACAAAAAAACACTCTTAGGACGCCATTTTGTGATACCCACAGCCCACCTTCCCCCTCATTTCAAATACTTTTGGGGGGGATTGGAACATTAAGGAAGCAGTTAGACCCTACGCTGAGTTCTGAAGACTTTCTTTGCTCAAAGGGTCTTTCATGACTGGTCCTGCACCAGATGGGTTGATTCTAAGTGTGGATCCCAAAGTTTAGACTGGCTCCTTTTTTTTTTTTTTTTGGAAAATAAATGGTCCCATGAGTTTATGGGACTCCATGGACTGTATCCGTTTGGGCACAATGAAAAGGTCTTTTGTCTGAAGCCTGGAGGGTAAGGGACGCATAGCATTTGTGACTCGCTCTCCAAACTGTTCTTGCAGGAGTTTACTGTACCCGTCGCTGGGAGCCAAGGCCAACTGCAAAATCACTGAAAGTAAATACAATTAATTATTGGAAGTTAGAAAATCGTCCCTCCCCACCCACCCCATCCACCCCACCCACCCCACCCACCCACCACCCCACCCACCCACCACCCCACCCCCTCCCCCGCCCAGAACATGCCAGGTGTATCCCACACATAAAACTTGCCAGTGAAGCAGGTGGGAGATTATGTGTGACACACAAAGCTGGGTTTTCACCTGCACGTCTCCTTCCTGGCGCAGTACAAGTCCCTCACCCCTTTGTAAGCTTGACTTCCCTGCCTGATAAAGGCAGACAATGAGGCCTATTTGGAGGTCTATGATAAGGGTCGCCTCGTGTAACACCCAGCGGCGTAGGAAGGGGGTTGCTCTTCTGTACACCCCTGTGCTCTGACAATGGGAAGGCATAGGTCCCTGCACATAGCACTGTGACTTTAACGCGAACTCAAGAACTGCAGAAAACAGGGCCTGGGGGGCGTGGGGGGCTCGTTTCATAAGATGCGGGCTGTGCACATGAAGACCTGGATTTGAATCCCTAGCCCCTGAGTAAAAAGCTGGGTATATGTCTATGATGCCATCGCTGGGGAAGCAAAGATAGGGAGGTCTCTGGACCTTGCTTGGAGGCTACCCTTGCCAAATCCGTGGGGTCTGGGCCAATGAGAGGCTGCCTGAGAGAGTAAGGTGGACAGCATTCCTGCAACACCTAAGGGACACACACCCACACACACCCACGAAGTGCAATGAAAATTCGTTTTTAAAGGAGGGGAAGGAGAGTCATTCTTTTTTGAGAATGCAGCCACTGGTAGGCTTCCCGTGCTCTAGGGGGATCCCCCCCCCACATATGGCCAGCACTAACTAGACTTAGTTATCCGAGAGAGAGAGAGAGAGAGAGAGAGAGAGAGAGAGAGAGAGAGAGAGAGAAGATATGACATTGGGAGGGGTGTGATGGGGGGGTTGGGGAGGGAAATATGGGGCGGATCGTATTTCGTCGAACATCTTACGAACGTCTCAAGAATTATTTAAAAACTGTAAACCTGTTTTAAATGGGTGTGTACTGCACTCGGACAGACCTTTCCCAACGCTCGCTAAACGGTACGGTGTGACAAGGGTCCACTGGCATTCGCACTGTCACAGTTAACCTGGGAAGGAGTGAAACTGCAGATGCCCCTGGGTGCTGTGTGATAACCATCGTCCCTTTTGGAAAAGGCCTTGAACATCCGCACACTCGGGAGGGATCTCACAAATAATAAAGGGAGAAGACCCAGCCTGGGATACAAAATACGTCTTCCCGATCACCAAGAAGGCCTTTCGTCTTGGATTGTTTTATTTTTTTTATTTTTTTTATTTAAACATTACGAGAATTTCCTGCATGCATTATATTTACCTCATTCCCACCCACGTTCCCCTTCTTAAGACTTTTGTTGTTGTTGTTGTTGTTGTTGTTGTTGTTGTTGTCGTTCTCTTATTTGTGTGGTTTCTGTGTACAGGAGCATGCAGGCGCCCATGGACGTCAGAAGAGGGCATTGGGTTCCCTGGAGGTGGAGTTTCAGAAGGTTACAAGCTGCCTGGCACACAGGCTAGGAACGGAATTCGGTTCCTCTGCAAGAGCAAGATGCATTTGTAACTGTTGAGCCATCTCTCCCGGCCCTTCACTCTGGTTTTGTCATCTGCTTGCAGCTAGCGGGGAGAAGGCCACCCGTGTTCTTCACCACCAACCGGCTCCAAGGGCAAGAACATTTGCAGAGACTCAGAACCCAGGCACAAGCAGATGCTGCTGCCTGGAACTGCTTATTAGAGTTAACAGAGAGGCCAGGAGTCTCTGGTTGCATCTGGGCCTTAAAAGTTGGTCTCATCTGTTCCGATTTGCCCACCCTCTCCTCCACACTCTAAAGCTGTGAGGCTGCTCTTCTGATACCGAGAAGCGAGGTCCTGTCCGTGCTCGGGGTGTAATGTGTTCATGTGTACAAATCACACTGTCTCTGCTCACCAATAAATTCCAGCGGCACTGTAGCCCTCCCAGTTCCTGGAGGCCCCAGGCCTGCTCACCGTGGAAAAACTGTGAAAGAGTGCATGCTAGCGGGCGAAGGTCAGAATCGCAGCTTCAGCGACGTCCTGCCCCAAGCAGAACGCTGGCCTTTCGGGTCGACGACGGAGGCCCCGCCCAGGATTTGACAACAGGCTCTTTGAATTCAGCATTCGTGTAGTACCGCGTTCTTGGCCTTAATGACCTAGGAGTTTGGGCCCAGGTAATCTTTTTCAAACCAACCAGTTGTGAAATATATTGAGAAAACACTGCCAATTTCCAATCCTCTGGACTGAACACCGAAGGTAAATAATAATGAATATTTATGGGACACCTGATTGCCTAAATGAGTTCCCTAAGGTATGAATAATTGAATGTGCATATGCTAATTAATTGGGAAAAGCCAGTAGGTAACTCCTTTTTATTTGCATTACCCTCATTTTGTTTCATTTCTTACAAGTATTACAGCTCTCAGTGATTTCCTATGCTTCAGTGAGGTTGAGTGTCATTGAGAGAATTCTTAATAGACACAGTGATTCTTAATTTTAGTGACTGAATAAGCAATGTCAGAGTGCGAGTGGGTTATTCTTAGAATATAGTTCCTTGGCTTTGCCTAACAATAGAAACTGTGATTCATTGGTACTTCCTGTCTGCAGTCTGTGTGGGTGTGTGGAGTGAGTGTGGGGGTGGGGGTGGGGGTATGTATGTGTGTATGAGTGTGTATGCTTATCCACAAATACACATATAGAAGTCAAAGGTCAATGCTAAAGTCTTCCTCTGTCACTCTCACCTTTATGTTTTGAGGCAAGGTGTGTCTCTGAGTTCATTGACTGACTATTGTAGCTGAGCAGGAAGCCCCAGTCATCCACTAGTCTCCACCCTCTACCCAGTGGTAGGGTTACAGGCATGAGCCACAATGCCTAGCCTTTGAGGTAGGTTCTGGGATCCAAACATCTTTCACCTGTATCTTCTGTGTTAAATCCTCAGCAGCTTCATAAGAAAGAGATCTTAAGACTACAGCTCTTTCATTGGATGGGAGCTAGACGGCTGGGTCAGAAATCCACCCCTGGAGCTTTGAGCTGTGAGTGCTCTGATGCTTCAAAGTTGTCTTTTCAGGGTCTGGAGAGATGGCTCGGTGGTTAAGAGGACTTGCTGCTCTCCCAGAGGACCCGAGCTCTGTTCCCAGCACCCACATCAGGCGGTTCACAGGGGATTCACCATCACTTGTAAGCCCAGCTCCAGGGAATCCAACCCTGTCTTCTGGCATTTATTTGAGAATATTTTTTTAAAGTTGTCTTTCTAGAATATGATCCCAATCTTTCACCTCAGGCATAATGTCTGAAGAACACCATCTTTTTCTAATTGTGATTAATACGGTCCATCTTGGTGTTTGAGACCGGGTCTCTCGTGACCTGGATCTTGTGGATTCGGCTAGACTGTCTGGCCTGTGAGCCTGGGATCCTTCAGCGCTGAGACTTTGGTGTAAGCTGCTTTAGCAGGCCCTTGCTGTGGATCTGGGGGGCTGGACCTCTGGCCAAGCTTGCAGGCTCTTTCAGAATCCAGGACTGAATCTAGCCCTCCTCTCCAAATTCACTGCCTTCAAACATCACTGATCAGTTCGCTTGACTCTGAAACTTCCCCAGGGCTCAGCAGAGCGTTAATACCCGGTGTTTGCAGAACTCAGCTGGGTGTGCAACCGTTCTTAGCTGAAGTTCATCTAAGGTGCATAAGGTATTTCTTCCAACTTGGCTCTCCAGCTAGCCCACCACCACTCAGTGGCTTGACCCAAGGATTCTTTCTTTATGTGGCAGCAGAATAAGAAGTTGAGAACAGAAGCTGCGTTACCTTCTATCGATTTTACTGTGGAATAAGTTGCATGGTTTTAACCTGTGCTAAACACCATGACACAAAGGAACTTGGAGAAAGGAGGGTTCACTGTATCTTATAAGGTAGAGTCTGTCACCCAGGGAAGCCATGGCAGGAACCTGAGGGCAGGAACTGAAGCAGAGACCCCTGGAGACGGCAGCTCACTGGCTTGCTTCCTTTTCTCTGCTTAGCTTGTTTAGTTAACTCAACAGAGGGCAACCAGCCCTGGGACGGCACCACCACAGGGGGAAGAGCCCTCCCACATAATCATCCATCAAGAATGCACCCCCAGATATAATACGCTAGTGTGATGGAGGTGATTCCTCAGGTTAGAGTCTATCCAAGTGTGGTGGTTGTAAGAATGTCCCCGATAGGTTCATGTATGTATATGCTTAGGGAGTGCATATTTAAAAGGATAGGAGGTGTGGCCTCGTTGAAGAAAGTATAGGGGTGGAGGATGCTGGGCTTTGAGATTTCAAAAGCCAAAGCCAGACCAAACCCATGTCTCCCCCTTCCTGCGGTCTGAAGATCTGGGTGTAGGACTCTCAGCTACCTCTCCATCTCCATGTCTGCCTGTAGCTGCCATGCTCCCCGCCATGATGATAATTGACTAGACCCCTGTCATTGTAAGCCAGCCCCAATGAAATGCCTTCTTTTATAAGAGGTGCTGTGGTCCTGGTGTCTCTATGAGTGAGTCCGAATTTCGTTCTAAGCACATCTTAGACCAAAGGGAAGGGAAACTCACTCCCGGAAAATAATGTATGACTAAGAGGGAGACTCCCTGTTGGCAATCTGTGAAAATGATCTATCAAACTATATGCTTGGGTGACAAAATCCAGAAAAGTAACATGAATTTCATTCCTGACCTGAATCTAATATTTATTGTAGATGAAAAATGAAATCCTTTGGTTCTAAAGAACAAATTAATTTTGAGAGACAAACAGCGTTATCAGGTTCTGTTCTCCGTTAGCTGAGAGGATTCTTGTAGCAGGTGATTTGTAGATTGATTTATGACCCCTATCCTAGAAATAATCAGTGGTAGGCCAATTTGTTTATTACATGCAAATCACCTAGGTGAGACTATTAAAGACAAGGTTGGGCTGATATTAAGTGTAATTTGAGGCAAACCAAGAAGGATTAAGGGGCTTTCTGATGGATTGAGGCAGGCGGCAATGAGACAGATCGCTGTGTTCAGAAGGATATTTTGAACCAAGAGTTGTAAGTAAATACAAATACAGAACTGGTAAAAAAAAAAAAATCTACCGTGAGCAGAACAATCTGGCAAATTCCTCTAGAAGACTAAGGCAGCTGTGGTACTGTTCGCCCACTGGACGTGGTTGAAATGCAAGACAATGCAAATGAGCAGAGACCTACCAGGGACTAAGGATCACTGGGGACAAGTACTCTGCCAATGGTTCTCTCTCTCTCTCTCTCTCTCTCTCTCTCTCTCTCTCTCTCTCTGTGTGTGTGTGTGTGTGTGTGTGTGTGTGTGTGTTCAAATCTACACATATGTTCTTCTGTGTATACGTGTATGCAAGTATGTGTGTATGTGATATTTTTTTAAATATTTCTTTTGTCTGGGTTAGTTATGAGCTGCCCAACTTGACCCAAACTCTAGTCCTTGACCAAAGCAGCAAGTGCTCTTAACCCCTGAACCAGTTGTCCAGCCCCACCACCCATTTTGGAGGACAACGTATCACGAAACCCGGGCTGCCCTGAAACTCAGGGTGAAGTCCAGAACAACCCTGCACCTCCCATCTTCCTGTCTCCACCTCCTGAGTGCAAGGGTCGCAGACAAGCCACAGGCACGGGGACACCAGGGCTCACGGAGTACCAGGGAGGAAGTTCGGGGCTTTGTGGGTGTTAGACAAGCGCTCTGACAGAGCCCCTGCCCCAGATAATGTCTGAGTTCCGCTGAGACAGACCTGTGGGACACCGTGGAAATAAGGGACATGCTTCAGCCTGCAAGCCCCTGACATGAAGGGTATGGTTACTATTTAGAAGAAGATTTCAGGGCTCCTTACTAATAAAGGTCTACTCGTATCTAATTACACCCTGACTAAATGCCAGAGCTCACCTCTAGGCCATTTTCTCCCCACTCCAAACACAAAGAATCGCTTTGTGTCCCTAACTTTAAGAAGTCACCAAGGAGGCTCACCGGCAGGGTTACCAGTGTACCTTTGCCGTGGCCAGTCTCCTCAAGCCTGTTCTCATGTCTCACCTAGAGTCTCCTCGGCTACGGAAGACCAAGAAGCCTGCGGCCAAGGGAACAAATGCCTTTGCGTGTAGGTTGAGAGAAGCTTTGTCTTCTGCCTTTCCTGTAGCAATGTAACTCGTTGGAAGAAGTCACTGGTCAACGCTTTCCTCCGCCCAGTGATGTTGGCCCCACAGGTAACTGCACCATTTGCTTTTCCCATTTCTGTGACAACGCCAGGAACAATCAGGTTAAGGAATAAAGAGTTTATTTTGCCTCACACTCTTCGGGCACAGTCCGTCGGAGCCGGAAAGGCACAGTGGCTGGTCACATGGCACCCACAGTCAGGAAGCAGGGAGGGATCCGTGTTGGTGCTCGGATTTCTTTTTCTTCTTTATACATGATTTTATTTCTAATATGCATATGACTGTGCATCTCGGTGGGGATTGTGCGCACACGAATTCAGGCGCTCACAGGCCAGAGGTGTCAGACGCCCCCCCCCCTCGAAGCTGGAGTCAGAGGCAGATGTGACCTGCTCATCATGGGTTCTGGAACGTGAACTCTGGTCCTCTGCAAGAGTGTCACACACTCGGAAGGGATGAGGCGGCTCTCCATCCTGATTCCTCTTCTCCATTCATTCTGGGAGCTGAGCCCCTTGGGCGGGACAGCCAGCGGTTAAGGTGGGTCTCACTTCAGTTAACGCTCTCGAAACTCTTCCTCACACACAAGCTCAAAGATTTGTCTCCCGGGTGATTCTTGACCCTGCTGCATTGGCAATCGATGTGACCCACTGTCAGCTCCACCCCTCATCCACTCTATACTCTAAATCATCACTCGTGAGCCATAATTTTCCAATTCTTGTCCCCATAGGCTGATGACCGTCTCATAATACAAAATACACTCAGTTCAAGTTCAGAGGTCTCCATAGTATTTAATACTAATCTAACCTATAAATCAAAAGATGTTAGAGGGGTCTTTATCATTCTTCTATGGAAGCAAGATTTCTTTTTGTCATAGACAAGGCCTGCTTCAGTCTATAAGACAGAGTATTGTTTGGCGTTATGATTAGGGAGGGTAGCCTAGGCTGACGACAGCCTCCCAAATTCCAGAATCATAAGCATCACTAACGTAACTGGCCAAACATGTCTTTTTCCTTTAAAATAATTATCATATAGTAACTCCAAAAGTATTTCATTACGTTTTCATGTATGCATATAATTCATTTTAATCATTTGACCATGTTGTTGCCTCCTGTCTCCTTTCCTGACTCCTGATCCCTCCTCTTCTCAAATTATCTTTCTACTTTCATGTCTTACTGTGTATGTGCATGCATGTATGTGCTACATGTGTGTATGTGTGTCATGTGTGTACAGGTATGGGCATGTATGTATGTAGGGTGTACCTCAGTGAATTTAATTAGAGCTAATTACAGAAACGTGGGTGAAGACTAATTACTGGTGTGTAGACAATTTACCAGTGGTTACACTCCTGAAGACATGGGTTCATGCCATGAAGATGTGAGAACATGGGTTTATTAAGGGAAGACTAGTGCCGTAGCTGCACTAATCTCAAATGCTGGTGTTCCCCTTACGCCCAGCACACATGTTTCCTCCCAAGTAGGGACAACCGGATGGGACAACATGCCGCAAGGAAGACTGGGGGAAGCAGCCCTGCAGAGCAGTGCAAACACTGCTTCTCGTTATTTTGTTTCTACACTTCATTGTGAGTGTCACTGGAATCTGGGAAACCAACAATTCCATCCTTGGGTCAAAACTGTCCTGGAAGGTATTTTAAAGATGGGGGCACTGGAGAGATGGTTCAGAAGATAAAACACCCGCTGCTCAGATATTAAGTTCAGCTCCACATTGTGCATTCACGTGCCCAGGTGGGCATGGTAACCTGCCTGCAATCCCAGTGTTCTGAAGATGCTCAGAAGATGGAGACGGGGTCTCAGAAGCAAGCTGCCTGGCTAGGCTACTCGAATCTGAGGGCTCTGAGTTCAAAGGAGAGACCCTGGTTCAATGAACAAGGTGTAGAGAGCTCAAGAAAGATATGAGATGTCAACTCAGACCTCAAAAGTCAGTACACAAGCAGACATGCACACACCACCATATACATGTACACATACACATAGCTGCACAGGGCCAGCCTGGGCGTGTAGCTCAGTTGATGCAATGCTTTCTTAGCATGCACGAAGTCCTAGCTTCAATCCCCGACACCACATGGTCCTGATGTGGTGGCACACACCTGCCGCCCCAGCACCAGGGATGTGGCATCAGAAGACTAAGAAGCTGAAACTCGAACTTGGATATACACTACGTTGGAAACCAGACTGGGCTATGAGAGTGTCTCTCACACAAAAACAAACACAAAACAACACCCCCCCCCATCAAAAACAGAGCGATGCCACTGTTCTCACTTAATCAGGAGCTGGTTTTCTTAACCCTCAGCTACCGAGAGGAAGTGGCGACTCCAGAGGCAGGACTCCTTTCCAAAAGTACCTCTGGAGCATGGGCCCTACTGCTCTGCCCAGCACGGCACCCCCCGCAGAGGTGCAGGCAGGAACGGACTGACCGGCCAATAACAATCTGTCAGCTTAGGAAGTGCAGCTTCATCGCCCCCCTGGAAGCTCTGCTCCACACACTCGCTCGCTCGGCTTGCTCGCACCCAGCACGCACAACTGTCAAAAAGGCTTCTCTGGAAAAGAGAACACAATTTCACCTTTTCAGAATAAGGCGTCAACATCCCAGGCAGCTAGCTGGAGACGGGGAGCCAGCGGCACTCAGAGTTTGATTTTGCATGGCGTCAGTTGAAGGGACGCTCCACGCTTCAAGCAGCAGGCTTTGTCTTTTCTTAGTTCTCCTTCTGCCCCACGACTTGACACTCTCCCAAGTTCAGTCTACAGCCGTGGCAGTATCATTTCCAGACAAATAGAGCAGCCTGGTCTCCGGGGCTAATTAGACCATCACAACCTCGCGTTCTGGAGCTTGGCGTGAGGACCACTGTCAGGCCGGTCTCGTTCTGCTCTGGCGTTGTCTTAGCCTGCTCTCTCTTTTCTCCGCTGGAGTCTTCTTTCTCATCACACACATGCTATTCCTCAGTTTTCTGCTTCCTGGCACGTTCGCCCACGTTTAATTTGAGACCGGTGTTGTGGGTAGGTATAAAGATGAAAGGAGAGTTGTCAACTTTTGGAAGATCTTGGTCTGAGCCCGAGGAAAGGGGGAAACACGGGACAGCCATGAATCAAAGCAAAGTTCACTAAACTAAGCACTATGTTCAGTAGCTCAAGGGTTTTTAAAATAGAATACCATCATCTTAGGCTTGAACGCTTTCTCACAAATACAACTTTAATGATTTACTATGGCATCTATTTTCTCCATAGTAAAACGAACACACAGAAAAGAAAATGAAAGTCACTGAAAGAACAAAAACATGGAAGAGTAAAGATAGAAAAAAATTAATTACAGAACAGTTCCAAAATCTTTTAAAGATTTAATTTTATTCCTTTAATTATTTTATGTGTCTGAGTGTTTTGCCTGAATGTATGTTTAGGCATCACATGCCTGCATTGCCTGAGGGGGCCAGAATTGCCTAGAACTGAGAGTTACAAATGGCTGTGACCCACCATGTGGGTGCTGGGAATCAAACCTGTGTCTCCCGGAAAGACATCTAGTGCTTTTAACTGCTGAGCCATCTCTCCACCTCCCAGTTTAAAAGTCTTGGTAACATACCATGTCAGTTCGCTTTAATTGTCAACTAGACACTAAATAAGTAAAGGGTTTTAATAAGGGATTGTCTACTTTGGATTGGCCTGTGGACATGTCTATTTGTGTTGTGTAGGCGGGGGATGGGATGTGGGGGATGGGGTGGGTCTTAATTAGGTTGACAGACTTAAGTCACTCCGGGCAGCACCATTCCCCAGGAAAGGGGCCATGTGTGAGAGCAGAGAAACAGAGCAGAGCGCAAGCAATGGAGCATGCATGCTTTGGTTTCTGTGAGCTGTGGATGTGATGTGGCTGTCTGAAGTTCCCACCTTGACTTCCCCACAATAATGAGCTGTAACCTGAAACTGTAAGGTGAAATAGAATCTTTCTCTGCTAAGTGGCTTCCTGTTCGCATATTTTATCATAGCAAACAAAATGAAACTGGAACCCATAGAAAACAGCAAGAAGGAGGCAGGCAACGGGATGAGTGTGAGACAAAACATGTGGAAAGACAATGTAGGGATTTTAATCTACTGAGTAAATGAGAACTGTCTGAAGAAAACAAAACCACACACACACACACACACACACACACACACACACAAAAAAAAAAAAAAAAAAAAAAACAAGGCGGAAATTTCTGCATATTTTTTAAAAATTGAAAATATCTAAATATCATCAATAAAAGCAAAATAATCATAACAACTTCAAGAGCAACCTAGAAAACAGGAAAGGTTACTAGGAATAAATAAGTGCTGTTCATCTTCCAGAAGAACACATCTGTAATTGAAAATGTCTGGGTATAATTTAAAAGTTGGGTAACAATAAATAGAAAAGGGGAAATTCTAAGAAAAGAGAGTAGAGGAATGAGGATAACTATTTTTTGATCACTTTATCCTGCATGTTCATTTTAAAGACTTTTTTTTTCATTTTTAAAGAATTAATTTGTGTGTGTGTGTGTGTGTGTGTGTGTGTGTGTGTGTGTAACATTTGGAAGTCAGTTCTCTGCTTTCACCATATGTCCAGGGCTCAAACTCAGATGGAGCCTTCTTATCCACTGAGATCATTCATTAGCTGTGCTAGGCTGAAGATGTCCCCGTAACCCCAAGCATACCGAATACTTGGTCTCTCTTTGGCACTGTTCTTTGATGAGGCTTAAGTGGTGGCTCTTGATGAAGGCGGTATGTTACTGGGGCAGGCTTTAAGATCTCAAAAACTATACGCATTCCCAGTTGGCGCCTTCTGATGTCTTGCTTTTGGTCCAAGATGTGAGTTTTCATCTGCTGTTCTAACTATCTGCTGTCAGTTACCTTTGCCCCCTGCATCGTGGACCTTACCATTGGGAAACGTAAGCCCCAACTTAACCCATCCTTCTAGAAGATGCTTTGGTCATGGTGCTTTATCACACCAACAAAACTAACTGATATGCCAGCCTTAATCGTTCTTTTCTTAGCTGATATTTTACACCTTATAAAACAGTGATAACGAGAGAAAATGTGTTCCCTGAGGGATAACTCTGAATTCTGCAGACTCGGGCAAGGGTTGGGCTCCCTAGTACAGCTTTCATCATCATGCTTAAAAGTTAATACATACTTAAACTAAAATTGTGATATCAACTCGGTAATGAGAAAGTTACTAACATCCTACTTGGCTAAGACCGGGACCCCAAGTACAGTAGCAGCTACAACAGTCATACCAGGCAATACCAGGTGATATCAGCAAGAGATAGTACCAGCATCTACAAAATTATATGTCTCTATAGTCCTGGAGCAGACAAGAAATTATGAATCTCAGTGGTGGGATGGAATATCATAGTAAAGTGTTTTCTCCTCTGAGTATAACATGATCGCCATCTTGTAGTAGAAACCACCTTGACTGGTAGCCATGGCAACTAACTGAGCAGAATAATATAGACAGCCAAATCTACAAGAATGGTGGTGAGCTGTTGACTCTCTCTAATAGGAGAAGAAGGAGGAAGAGGAAGAAGAGGAAAAGAAGGAGGAGGAGGAGGAAGTGGAGGAGGAGAAAGAAGAGGAGGAGGAGGAGGAGGAGAAAACCCACAGGACCTTCATCTGTGATTCTAACTATTGTCCCACACTGTCCTTCCATAGCTGCAAGTGATCTTGTAAGATGTGTAAGAAATAGAGATTAATGACAGGGGGCTCCATGATGCATCTTCTATGAGGATATCATCCATGATGGGTGGGACTTTGGCAATTCAGCTGTTTGAGGGTTACCCACTCTCCTGTAAGGAACCCCTGTATCAGGCCCCATAAAAAACCATCGGTAAATAAATTCCCTGGTGTCAGCCAGCCGCACCCTGGCAGAACTGTCCCTCTGGCGTGCCGTAGGTGCTGTACCGGGTGAATAGACATGTGCTCACGTCTCCTCTGGGAAAAGCTAACACACGTTCATAATAGGCACCGGACTCATGTGTTACCGCTTCAACCAGCCACCTCCCTCCCAGTAACCTTCCCTGACTCTCATCTTCTGAACTGTAATGCGCAGAGATTTATAGTAGGTATTGAATATCCTCTCCCTCTGGCAGCGCCCACCCTTCCAGTTCCATCCCCTGCTATCCCCACTGTCAGCTGAAGGGAAGAGGTAAAGCAAAGCAGCTGTGTGCAGAATGCTAGGCAGTGAGCGGTATGTGCAAGGCCTCCTTTCTGGATTCTCCAGTGCCCAGATGGCGGCTTTTAACGAACACTTCCCCCTAGGACGAACCCATGGCCTCTTGGAGACGTGATCTGCTACAGGTTTAGGGCCAATAATGTAAAACTGAGCCAAACGCATTTCTGTTGTGCTGTATAGTTTTCTCTCTTATATATTAAAAGAGAAAGCTTCGGTTTCTGGAATAAAGGATTTCTTTCTATCCTATAATGTGTGTTAAACAGTTTCCAAAACATTACAACACCAGCGTTGCTTTTAACACCAGACTTCTTCTTGTCTTTAGGATGTATGTCACTATGGTTGCTTGGTCATAGGCCCTTGCTCAAAAGTCACTTCTTGGTTCCCTTTAGCCTCACCGTGTAATTAAAATGACCCTTTCCCCTGATGGCAAATGTCCCTGTGTTCAAGTGCCCTTTTCCTTTAGACGTTTACGAAAATTCGAAGTCCAAAATTTTACACAAAGGTGACCTAGCTTCCGTTCCGCCAACTTCTGTTCTACCCTAACACCTTGCTGGGAGAGTCCTTGCCACCTTGCCACCACTTACTGCCTGCCAGTTAGCCTGCCTCTCGCCTCTGGGCTCCGTTCATTTAGCAGCATGTCATGGGGATTGTGGCTCTATTGATGAAGAGAGACCTTGAGATACGCACTCAAGATTTTGCTAGTGCAACATCGCTCTCATGAAAATAATCATAACAAAACAGAGATTTTTAGTATCTTTTTTTTGTTTTTAATTAGATGTTTATGTCTGCTTGTGGGTTGGTGCACACTCACGTGCTCACGGAGGCCAGTAGAAGACAGCGAATCTCCTGAAGCAGGAGTTACAAGCAATTGTGAGAAACACAATGTATGTACTGGGAACTAAGCTCGGGTCCTCTGAGAGAATATCTAGAACAGCGTCTCTCCAGGTCCTAAAACAAAACTTTTACGTTGTATCCCAAGGACAGATAGGTTTCTTCCTTAGAGTTGGTTTTTCCAAAGCCAACGAGAAGAACCCTCCATGCTGACCCAGCTGCTCCACCCATTATACGTCAATGGCATTACATCCTCTAGATCCCTCCTGGGAGCATGGTTCTCCTTCATTTATCCTGCAATAGAGGCATCGCCATATTCAAACAGAAGTATCTTTCCTCCACAAAAAAGCGAGTCGTTCTCACTGCTGTGAGACACTGATCCTGGAAAGACATGAACAATCTAGCTACTTAGCCCAGATGAAGAGCTGAAGATGTACAAAGTAAAGATTCCATCAAAGACCACCTTGGTAAGTCAATGAGTCTATTGGGGTCACTTACAGAAGCATAGGTGAGTTAAAGGGAGTAACATCACTGAGAGCCAGGCCCAGTGTGGATGGTGACTCAACCCTGGAAAAGCTAGAACCCTGGAGGTGGCTTACAGTAGGCTGAAAAGATGAGAGAGTCTCCTGTCCTCATCAAGCTTTCTCGACCATGTAACCACGGGGAGGGGGAAGCCTAGTATATTTAGTAAGTTTCAGAGACTTCATGAGACTTGTTTGTTGTTTATTTCCTGCCTATTAATGAGAAGTCCCCTGCTCTAAATCCCTCTAGAACTGTTTGGGTCTTAACAAGTCTTAATATCCCTCTGGGATGGAATCTTTCAAGTTGGGGAAAACAGCTCCACACTATCATAGCTGGCACATACGAACCGCACATACTGACAGTTCATAATGTAGAAAACAGCTACTGGGTAACACAGAGGAAGAAGATGGGTTTGCAGAGCCAAACACTTCCTAAGTTCAAACTCCAGCTCAGCCGTTGATATCTGCATTAGTTTTCACCACGTAATAAATTGTACCTAAACAGAGCAGATTGAAAAAGATAGCATTACTTCACAGCTTCACATAGGTGAAGAATCTGGTCCGGGGTCTCTCACAGGCTGCCAAAACGTGTCTGGGTCTGTGTTCTAAGTCAGAAGTTCAGTTGGGGGAACATGCTTCTGAATTCATCCAGGAACTTTCTTGTTCCTTTTGGTGGTTTGAAAACGCTTGGCCCATCAGAAATGGCACTCTTAGGAGGTGTGGCCCTGTTGGAGGAAGTGCGTCACTGTGGGGGTGGACTTGAAGTCCCATGCTCAAGCTCTACCTAGTGCAGAAGACAGACCCTCCTCCCGGCTGCTGCAGAAGATAGTCTTCTGGCTGCCTTCAGATCCAGATGTAGAACTCTCGGCTCCTCCGGCACCACATCTGCCTGCATGATTCCATGCTTCCTGCCATGATAATAGCCTAAAACCTCTAAAACTGTAAGTCAGTCCCAATTAAATGTAAGTTGTCCTTTATAAGAGTTGCCTTGGTCACGGGGTCTCTTCACAGCAATTAAACAAAGACACACCTTGTTGGAAGGAAACCTCAGTACCTCAGGTAGTATGAGCCTTACGCCTCTTTTGCTTCTTAGCCATAAGAACTGCTCTATAGAGCATGTACAACATGGCGCCTGGCTTCACCAGAGTGAGCAAGCAGAAGTGCCTGAGGGAGAAAGGATGAGGGTGGAAGTGGCAGTCTTCGTTGCCCTAACTCTGGAGGACACACCTCTCTAGTGCCTTATAAATCAAGCCTAGACTCAAATGCTCCCATATCAGATGCAATGATCACAAGACACACAGGAGAAACTGCTGACCACCACAACTTCTTAACTTTAAACCAATACTTCCAGCTATTTCTTTATGAGAAATATAAAAATAGTGAATAACATAGCAGCACTGTTGTAAATATGTGTGTGTGTGTGTGTGTGTGTGCATGTGTGCATGTGTGCGTGTGTGCATGCATGCGTCATGTGTTTCCCTAGAAAGATGAGCTCAGTAAACAGTCATCATTGTAGTGATTTGGTCAGTGCTGTCTAACCAATAGCAACACCTCCAGGCTGGAGAGAGGGCACCACAGTTAAGTGGCTTGCTGCTCTTGCGGGAGAATCAGTTCAGTTCTCATTCAAGTCAGACAGTTCCCAATCAGTGGAATTTCAGCTCCTGGGAATACAGCGCCCTCTTCTGACAGCTGCAAGCACCTGCATGCATATATCCACCCAGGCAGGCACACACACACACACACACACACACACACACACACACACAATGTAAAAATTTAGAATTCTTTAAAAAGGAACAATTTCTTCCTACCTCTTGGAGCTGTCTTTGTGCCTGTCTGCTCCCCGGTCCTCTGAACTTAAATCTCTCTGTGTCTTTCAATATTTCATTAACAACATGTCTCGTGTACCCAGCATGAGAGCAATTACTGAGATAAAGTGTGTTTTGATAGCTTATATTCACCAGTTCAGTGTGATAAAAATCAATCAATTTTTCTTGTGATTTTCTTTTTTAATCCATCGTAATCAGGGGAAAGGAAACTGCACTCGCTGACATTGAAGAAAAATACTGATTTACAAACTAAAGTGCTCTTTATTTTTCTTATAAACGAAGGTGCAAAAATGATGCATTAGAAATCTGATAAAGAGCCCGTGGTCTTGAAAGGTGTGCTATTATATTTCAAGACTGAAATATCTCAGGAGACGGTTGCAAGTGTTGAAATTTCTTTTTCGGTTTTCCCCCCTCCCCCCCTCTTTCATTCATTTCTTTCATTCTTTACCATGGCAATAAATTTTCCTGTCAAGTTGGGATATTTTACTGTTGTTAATGTCAGTAGTAACTCTTAAGTAATATATCTTCAGGGCTGGGGAGATGGCTCAGTTGCTAGAGTGCTTGCCTTGCAAATATGAGGACCATGGTTTAATCCCCAGAACTCACATATTAAAAAAAAAAAAAGCCAGGCTTCGTGGCACACACGTATGACCTCACCACTGGGAACGCAAAGACTGGAGGGTTCCTGGGCTACACTGGCCAGCCAGCCGGGCCTCCTTGATGAGTTCCAGACCATCAAGAGTCCCTGTCTTAAAACTCAACATAGGGACTGACGAGATGGCCCCATGTGTAAGAACACTGGGTGCACACACGAGGACCTGAATGTGAATCCCCAGCACCCCATGTGAAAATCCAGGCATGATCATGCGTACCTGTGACCCCAGACAGAGCTAGAGAATGATACTGACACCGGAGGAGCAATGGGACTTCATGGTTGCTGGCTTATCTCTAGGTTCAGTGAGAGACCCTGTCTCTAGGGAGTAGAGAGTGATAGATTCTGATGCTCGGTGTCTCTTCTAGCCTCTACCCATGGGCGTCTACAGGGCACACAAGACAGACGGCACCTGAGGAAAGATAGCCACGGATGACCTCTGACCTCCAGACACGTGCACACATTCATGCACCTGCACAAACACGTAATACACATACACACACACACAGAAAAAGAGAGAGAGAGAGAGAGAGAGAGAGAGAGAGAGAGAGACAGAGAGACAGAGAGACAGAGAGACAGAGAGACAGAGATGAACACAGAATGATATCAACAACAGAAAGGAAAGAACACACCCACAAAGAAGTAATAAAGTCAGACAAGCAGTCAGACTTGAAACATCAGTCCTTGGGGATAATAAGGAAAAGTGGATAACTCCAGATGTGAAACCCACATTAAAGACAAGGAAGGGGAAAAAAAGAGGACAGTAAGGAGAGATGACTCAGCCCCGACACTAGCCTGGCCTGAGCTCTGAAGCTTGGCCGCTTGGGCCACTCTCTCCTGCTTCATAGCGCCATGGCAGCCTCCTGGAAACATTTACAGGGGTCCTGGAACAGACGCCTCCCACCTGTGGCTGTGGGAAGATTTATCATTTAGATACCTCTGGGTGGGTGGGTGGGGGAAGCCTTGAAAGGAAACATCTTTGAATAACAGCAAGTTGCAAAATTACTTCATTTTGTTCCTTGTCTTTGCAAGCAGTTGACTTGAAGCTTCCAGAACTCCGTCTTTGAACATCTCCATCACAGCTGTTAGAAAAAAAACCTTGCTGGTCTCTCTGGCATTACTGAGATTTTTTTTTTTTTGTAGCTATGAATGGACACAAAAAGATGTCAATCATAGCAGTGCTGAAAAGTTCATTTCTCCATCTTCATTGTGCCGGTCGCATCTTTGTAGTGTCCATTGTCCGTGGCTGATTCCATGCACACCCGCCTTCATGTGCAGAATATCTACTTTATATTAAAAGTCCCCACCGTAGTCACCCCAGGTCGCACCCAACGTTTAGAAATTGTATTATCATTATTATTGTATTATCATTGTAATATCACTATTAAACCTGTGACGGTATCATAATATTTATGTCAGAAATAATGAAGAGCTTATTATACCGAGATCCGTCCCCTTGTCTGGCTGGGAAGATGGCGCAGGGGGTAAAAGCACGTGAGGATGCGAGTTTGGCTCCTCTAAGCCAAGTAGAGCCAGATGCAGCGGCACCTGTCAGAAATCCCAATGCCCTGCGGCAGGATGAGAGGCAGAGACAGGAGGATCCCTGGAAGCTCTCACCGGGAAGCTAGTCTGGTGTGCGGAGCTGCAAGAGCAGTAGCCAACACCCTAGCTTGACCTCTGACCTTCACGAGCATACTGTGGCTTACACACAGCTGTACGCAGACCCGTGAACGTGTGTGAGCACATACGCATTCTTAAAAAGAGAAATCTCAGTCTCTCAGTCCTCTGCATTCGGGCACCGAATGATGGGTCACTAGGGACAGCTCCCCGTCCACCATTGAGAAGTGGATTTTGGCAGAGACCATCCTGAGACTTGAGGGGAGCTCTCCAGGTCATTGAGACAGCCACTGAAGTGGTAATTGACTGAAAGCCTTCCCTTTTGTTCCTCTTCTAGAAAACTCTCTTTGTTTCCCTCACCGTGTAGAATGCCCCGTGCTAAGGTTCCTGATACATGCTGGTGGTGGCACATTTGAAGCGGTTGAGCTACAGCTGGAGCTGTGGATGGACACAATGAAGGCACTGGAGGAGGAGGAGGAGGAAAGCCACCACTGCACATGCTGGCCCCAGATTGTAGACTCCAGCCCCTAAGCCACCCTTAGGAGCTGTCCGCCTTTGTGCCCCTGGGTCTCTCACTGGACTGAAACCATCCATTAGGTGAGGCTGGCAGGTCAGGGAGCTCGGACAGCCTCCTGTCTCCGCCTCCTCGGTGCTGGGACTGCAAGCATGCCTCACCCTGCCCGGCAATTTTTATATGAGTTCTAGGGGCTCAAACTCAGGTTCTGCTGTTTACAAGGCATGTTCTTTACCAGCTGGGTTTTCTTCCTGCTCTGCAGTCTTGTTTGCTTTGTCCTCATTCATTCATCCATTCATTAATTCATTCATTAATTCGTGTGTGTGTGTGTGTGTGTGTGTGTGTGTGTGTGTCTAAGTGTACACATGAGTGCAGTACCTGGAGAACCCAGAAGAGGGCATCAGACTCCTCTGGAGCTGAAGCTGTAGGAAGCTAGGAGCCGCCTGACTTGAGTACTGGGAACTGAACTTAAGTCCTCCAGAAGATCAGGACACATTCTTAACCTCTCAGCCACCTTTCCAGCCCCCACCGCTGAACCTTGTCCCCAGCCTCCTCCGGCCTCTTTAGTTTTTGAAATGTTGGTGGAAAGAAACTGACTCAGAAGGGAAGAGTAAAAGCAGGAACTTTTGAGAATAGTCACATATCTATCAGGTGCTAGTGACCAATGGTAACGAGTAGTCTTGGAAAATACATTCTGGCAAGAGAATAAAAAATGAAAAAGACAAAAAAAACAAAAAACGCTTAATAAGTACCTCTACCTAGTGATGTGAAGCTATGGTATTTGAAACGCTGTGGCATGGCCACAAAAATAGACAAATGCAGGTAAAGGTGCTCACTGCCTAGACTGATGATCTGAATCCAATCTCTGGGACTCATGATAGAGGGGAAAACAGATTTCTACAAGTTTTCATCTGACCGCCACACATACTCCATAGTGTAGCATAGAGTAGCGTGCGCTCACACACACACACACACACACACACACACAATTTAAAGATACATAGACAGTTAGACAGACAGATGATAGATAAGTAGGTAGATAGATAGATAGATAGATGATAGATAGATAGATAGATAGATAGATAGATAGATAGAAGCACTGCCAGATAGGAAGGCTGGGAGAGGACTCAAGGACTCAGTTGGTAAGTGCCTGACCCGAAAGCAGGAGGGAAGACCTGAGTTAGAATACCCAGCCAACCCCGCCCGCAAATTAAAATCTCCAGGCGTGGTAGCACACACCTGAAACCCCAGCACCCAGCAGAAGAGGAACAGGCAGCGCCATGGGGCTTGCCAGTCTGGTGACCGTGAGAGACCTGGATTCAGGAAGCTCGAGCTACCTTCCTCATGCTCGCTGAGCAACACCTTACCTACTGAGCCGTCTTCCCAGCTCTAGAAACACTTTCCAGAGACGCCCCAGGGACGTGTGTGACCTCTTCTGCAGTGAGCTCTACCAAACTTGCGGATCTCTGTGTCTGGCTTTGGTGGCTGTTTTGGTGTCCTTTAGCTGAAGGACATTGAAACTAATCAATATGACACTGTCCTCTTCTTCCCAGGTACCATCTTAGTCTGTGTTGAAAAAGCAATATTCCGTGTGTGTGTGTGTGTGTGTGTGGTGTGTGTGTGTGCGCGTGTGCGTGTGCGTGTGCGTGTGCGTGTGCGTGTGCGTGTGTGTGTGTGTGTGTGTGTGTGTGTTTATGGGTGGATATGTGTGTGGAGACCACACACACACACACACATACACACACACACACACACACACACACACGCACACAGCACAAATGTCATTCTTCAGGCATCTGTCATCTGTTTTGTTTTATTTGGTTTGTATGTTTTTGAGACTGGGTCTCAGTGGTTGGTTATCCAATAGGCTGGACTAGGGTACACTGCCCAGTGAGCCTCAAGCGTCTTCCTGTCTCTATCTCCCCAATCCTGGGATCACAAGTGCGCATCACCACACCCAACAACTCTAAAGTTCTCACAGCAACCCTTGGAGCTGGGTCTTCTATCCCTGAGGTTTTAGAAGAGAGAACAGAAGACTAAGACCATACAAGCCGAGATGGTCGGTCGGGATTATTTTCTGGCCTCCAGAGTCTCTCTTTTACCCCAGGACACAACAGTAGCTCTACACAGAGACTCCATTTCACTTGGAAATGATGCTATCACAGGGAATAGGTTCAGCGGCAGTCTGGGCGTGTTGCAAGTGAACACCACAGAATTGACCAGAGCAACACGAGAATGGCTGAGGATGCAGCCCGGTGGGTGGTCGAGCGTGGACCCAGCAGGCAGGGCACCCCTGGCTTGATCTCGGACACCCATAAAAGCAGACGCAGCGGCACTCACCTATACTCCCAGCATTGGGGAAGTGGAGGCAGGAGGAGCAGAAATGTTCACAGTTGCTTTCAGTTGCTGTGGTGGTCAGTTTTAACTGTCCGCTTGACAGGATCTATGATCACTTGGGAGGACTGTGTCAATGAGCGATGGCCTCCATCAGGTGGGCTTGGAGGCCCGTCTGGTGGTGGGGCAGACTGTCTCGAGCAACATCCATGAGAAGATCTAGCCTGAAAGTGTATAGCACCATTCCCTGTTTTGTTGTTGTTGTTGTTTTTGTTGTGGTGGTGGTGTTTTTTTTTTTTTTTGGTACTGAAAATTGTTTCTTAAAAAGAATCAAGGCAAATAATAAGGACACACATGTTTGTTTCTGCTACTTGACTTTCTCCACAGTGACAGACTTTGACTAGGAATTGTGATCAGAGGAAAGAACATTATAATTTGGGGGACAACCTGGACTACATGACACTCTGTCTCAAATTAAAAAGAAAGAAAACCAGCTCAGTATAGTAGACTAGAGCCCAGCAGTGTTGGGCCAGCTCACTGGAAATCAAGTTCCACAGCTGTTTTTAAAAATATTTATTGCTAAGTTGTTTTTTTATTATTATCATTGTCACTATTATCAATGCTTGCCTGTGCATGTGTGCATGAACGTCTATATCCACGGAGTCTGGAAGAGCTTCCAGATCCTCTGGAGCTGGAGTTACAGACACTTTAAGCCTCCTGATGTGAGTACCGAGGCCTGAACTCTGGTCCTTCGCAAGATCAGTGCGCAGGCTTTACGGCTCTTAATCTCTGAGCCATCTCTCCTCTCCGACGGCAAGACCCACAGTTATTGAGCCAAATGCTTTGCAAGACGATAAGGATTTGAGGGAATTTTCAATATCTCAGTTAATAAAACTGAGAAACAAAAGAAGCAAAGCGGGCTGGCTCCATTCAAGCTCCTGTGAAGGAAAGAGAAGCCATGAGCAGCTGCAAAGCCAGCGGGGCAGCCGTGCTCCGAGCCCACGGAGAGTCCACGAGGGCAAGAGAAAGTCAACTTAGAATGGTAAAGGCCATCGTTATCGGTGCGAGAGGGCTCCTGGACGGGCAGGGGCAGAAGACAGTTCCCAGTCATAGCTGGGAGACACGTCACTGGGGGTCACCTCCTGCCAGCAGAGGACCCTCCCGTGTGTGCCGTCCTGCTCTTTCTGCCTCTGGGGTGGGGGATTCCACAGTCTGAATATGTTTTCTCTTGGCAATGAGGAAGTGTCCATTCTTGCGAGCAGAGACGGAGCCGTAGAGACAGCCTAGAGCCCTCAGTGCATGTCGCTTTGCCCTTGAAAACAATTTTTATGAGTGTTAATGAATCAGAAACACATGGGTGAGGTTTCTCTGCCCGGTCTGAGTAGTTCAGGCTCATGTCCCCAGCCAGAGCCCACCGAGAGGTTGCCTGGAATGTAAAGGTTAGTGGCGGAATCCCAGCATGCCCCGGGGCAGGGGGCGTGTCACGGGTGTAGACCTCACCCTCTCCACCCTGCACCCCACCCCACAGCAAGACCTCCATCTGGATCTCCCTGGGCAAGCAAGGAGTTCTCCCTGTGCAACCATCTCCTCCCCTCTCCTCTATGCGAGTTCTCATTCAGTGACAGGTTGAGCCTACAGGTGTGTACATACATACATTGGGTGAGCACACCCCCTGTCCCCAAAGGATGGCGTGAACTAGGAGACGGAGCTGTACAAAGAACATAAACAGACAATGTGCATTTTTACTGACACGATGACATCTTCCTAGAGGCAAGGTAACTTATTAAATTTCACAGAAATACTAGTATTAGATAGTTGAACACTCGCAGCAAAACTGAGACGCAGGCTTTCAGCATCAATGTAGGGGAGAACGTTGGTTAAGCTCCTGTGAGGGATGGGAGAAGAGGTAGCAGCCTCCTAGTTTCGATGCGATCTTGCAATCAGCACCTATGTTTTCGCGCAGAGCAAGCAACCCGACCTGGACTAGGTTTTCTCCTTGAATATGGATTGAAAGGGCCAAAGTCGGGGCCAGGGAGGCCAAGGAGATAGCTTAGTGGGTAAATATACTTGCTTTGCCACAGCGAAGGTCTGAGTGCAAATCCCAGCTCTATGTAAAAAGCCAGGCATGGCTACATGTGCTCCTGCAATCCCGGAACTTTAAAGAAGAGACAAGAGGATCACTGAGGACCAGCTCCAGGTTCTGATGGAGACCCTGTGGTGGTTTAAATGAGATGCTCCACCCCCGTGTTCTTGGGCACATGAATACTCCGTCCCCAGTGGTTTGGGAGGCTTGGAAGTTATGGCTTTTCTGGAGGAAGTGCGTCACTTGGGGTGGGCGAGCCTTCAGCATTCAGCTTCCGGTTCCGGACGCCATGCTGGCTTGCTGCTGCACATGTCCCGCTCGTGACGATGGTGAACCCTTACTTCTCTGGAACTATAAGTCCAAAAGCAATCCTTCCTTCCACAAGTTGCCTTGGTCGTGGTGAGTTTTTTCGGTTTGTTTTTTCCCTTTTTATTTATTCTTCTTCCATATAGTATATCCCAACTGCTGTTTCCCCTTCCTCTCTTCCCCTCCCCCAGTCTCTCTCTCCCCTACCTAACCCCCCCACCCCACCCCCGCAACACCCACACCACATCACACACACACACACACACACACACACACACACATCTTCCCCCACTTTACCTCCCCTCAAAAAAGATCAGGCCATCCAGGGACATCAACTAAATACAGCATAACAAGCTACAGTAAGACCAGGTACATATTCTCACATCAAGACTGTACAAGCCATCCCAAGAGGAGAAAGGGGTTCTCAAAGGCAGACAAAAACGTCAGAGACAGACCTGTTGTTACTGTTAGGAATCTCACAAGAACTCAAAGCTACACGACAATAACATATATGCAGAGGACCTAGGTCAGCCCCATACAGGCTCCCTGATCTCTGTGAGGCTACCTGAGTCCTAGCCAATAGATTATGTGGGGAGTGTTCTATTGTTCTTGATCCGTCTGGCTCCTCCAATCCTTCCTTCCCCTCCTCCAAAGGACTCTGGGAACTCTGCATTTGCTCCATGGTGGATTTTGTTTGTTTGTTTGTTTGTTTGTTTGATTGATTGATTGATTGATTGATTGGTTGGTTTTTGGATTGGATATTTTCTTTATTTACATTTTAAATGTTTTCCCCTTTCCTGGTCTCTCCTTTAGAAACCCCTTATAACCTTCCCCTTCCCTCTGCCTCTATGAGGGTGCTCTCCCTCCCACACACCCACCCTCTTCCATCTTCCTGCCCTGGCATTGCCCTACACTGGGGTATCGAAAACACTCAGGCCCAAGGGCCTTTCCTCCCACCGATGTTCAACAAGACCATCTTCTGCCACTTATGTGGCCAGTGCCATGGGTCCCTCCATGTGTATTCGTTGGATGGTGGTCCAATCCCTGGGAGTTCCTGGGGGTCTGGCTGGTTGACACTGTTGTTCCCTCCATGGAGTTGTAAACCCCTTCAGCTCCTTCAGTCCCTTCTCCAACTCCTCCATCAGGGACCAATCATTGATTGTGAGCATTCATCCCCCTCTGTATTTGTCAGGTTCTGGCAGTGCCAGCCTCTTGGGAGACAGCTATGTCAGGCTACCATCAGAAAGCACTTCCCAGCATCCACAATGCCATCCAGGTTTGGTGGCTGTATATGGGATGGATCCCCAGGTGGGACAGTCTCTGGATGGCCTTTCCTTCATCCAGTCTCTGCTCCACACTGTGTCTACATATTTCCTCCTGTGAGTATTTTGTTCACCTTCTAAAGAGCACTGAATCCTCCACTTTTTGGTCTTCCTTCTTCGTAGGCGTCATGTGGCCTGTGAAGTATCCGATACAGATCATGTCTCAAGACATAAGGCAAGGACGGAATAACAGAGCAGGATGCCTGAGACAAGACATCAGGATGATGGCTGGGTGTGAGCCCAGCTGGCACAACATTTGCTTTGCAGGCATAAGGACCTGGGTTCGATCCTCGGGTCCTGTGCAAAGCCAGGCATTGTCCCAGTGCTGAGATGATGGAGACAAGTGGCTTCTCCGAGGCCACCCATCTGGCCACACATCAGTGGTTCCAGGCCAATGAGAGACTCCTCAAAAAAGTAAGAAATAAGCCAGGTGTGGTGGCACATACCTTTAATCCTAGGACTCGGGAGAAGGCAGAGGCAGAGGCAGAGGCAGAGGCAGAGGCAGAGGCAGAGGCAGAGGCAGAGGCAGAGGCAGAGGCAGAGGCAGGCAGGCAGATCCTGATGCATTTTAAGCCAGCTTGTTCTACAAAGTTAGCTCCAGGATATCCAGGGCTACACAGAGAAACCCTATTTCAAAAAAACAAAAAACAAAAAACAAAAACAATGTAAAAAAAAAAAAATATATATATATATATATATATATATATATATATATATAACCTAAGGGATGATATCTGAAGTGTCCTCTGACCTCTGAAAACCACACACACACACACACACACACACACACACACACATACACACACAAACAGGTTTGCACAACCATACACCTTTCATGATATCTGCTACCTGTTTACTATTAGGTAAGTTCCTCAACTTCTCTGAGCAATTTTCTAACACAAGATCCCCTGCGGCCGGTGTAGCTATTATACCAAAAGCGCCCAGCTCAGAAGGTTTTATGAAAAGTAAATTAATGCTAAGTTTTTAAAGAAAATAACATAAACATTTTAATTAGCACAAAGCCCAGCGGATATGGATACACACACACACACACACACACACACACACACACACACATATATATATATATATATATATAGAGAGAGAGAGAGAGAGAGAGAGAGAGAGAGGAGAGAGAGAGAGAGAGAATTCTACTGTGACTGGCTTTACCATTGTTGGAAAGAGTAGGAGAGAAGAAAACCATTCAGTCAGGGATGAAACTCTGGGTGTTCACTTGTTTTTGTTTTATTTATCTTGTGTGTATGTGCACGTGTGTGGGTACCTATGATGTTGATGCACATACACTTATGTTGATGGTGGGTACATGTGTGTGCATGTATGCAGTGGCCAGGGGCTGACTTTGGGTGTCTTCTTTAGTTACTCCCTACCTTGATTTATTTTCTTATTTCTCTTATTAGTGTGTATGTGTGAGAGTTGCACATGTGTGTGAGGCATTTGGACACACTTGGTATGTGGATTCACATGCCTGTGAATATACACTCGGAGGCCACTGAGTGTTCTGTTCTCTCAATTCTGGCCCTCGTTCTTTGAGCCAGAGTCTCTCATCTTCCTGGGGGTTAGGCAGGCAGCCAGCAATCCTCTACCCTCCTGTCTCTGACCACACCCCACTCCTACTGCAGTGCAGGCATTACAGATGTGCATCCACATCTGGTTTTTACTTAAGTGCTAAGATCTAAACTCAGGTCCTTATGCATGCACAGCAAGAACCTTTATCCATGTAGGCTAGACCAGCTGGCCGACTAGACATGGGATCCAGCCTCTCTGGAGCTAGGGCTCCAAGCACTTTCCATGACACCAAGGCTTCGTTTGAGTGGGTTCTGGGGAAATAAACTTGCTTTTTATTTCTGATCGAGCATCTTCTTGGCCCAGACCCCGAGTGTTCAAGTCACTGATTATGCTGTGACCTTGGGCTAGGTATTACAGCTCTGTTTTATCCAGCTTCTGCAGAGGTTGGCCCACGGGGAGCCCACACGTCCTGCAGACAATGCCAGGTAGCAGCACACACAAAGCTCCTTTACACGGTGCTTCCTGGCATGTTGCAGACAGTCAATAAGCCAGGATCCTCTTCCTTTTTTTTTTATTTCCTATTAAATCTCATTCCTGCAGTAATTCTCAGAACACAGCTGGAGCTGGCCAAGAGTTGGGCTTCCGTCCCTGGAACTAATGAGAACCCAGCAGGGATTCGACTTAGGTCCTATCATGTGAAGGATGCCCCAGAGAGCCCCGGATGCAAACTAAGCAGGAAGTGGGGTGAGGAACATGCAGGGAGGAAGCACAGAGACCAGGGCAGCAAGGCACTGCATGCAAATGCAGGAAGTGGGGCTCAGCAGCCAGACTGCAGGCTGAGTGAAGGGGCGGGGACCAAGCAGAACAAGCAAGGTCGGGATCTGGAACAGAGACGGATGGGTCAGAGTAAAAGATGAAAAGACAACGGTGGAAGGGCCCAAAGTTTATTAAAATATGCCAAAGGATGGCGGGGGTGATCTAATTTTGTGCCTGTTCCACAAGCAGAGGACCTGGATTTAGATCCCAGTACCCACAAAAAAGCTACTTTGTAGTGGAATCTGGAACCCCAGGACTAGGGATGTGGGTGCCAAGGTCAGGCGGTTCTCTAGAGCTAGTTGCCTGTCCAGTCTGCCTACATCAAAGACCCCATTTCAAAGCATTAGGCGGATGACTCTGGAGATTATCCAGCCAGTAAAGCGATTGTTGTGCCAGCATGAAGACCTGAGTTCAAATCCCCAGAACCTGAGCAAAGCCAGATGTGATATTGTGCATCTACAGTGCAGCATTTCTGCTGGAAGATGGGGGGGGGCAGAGATGGGAGAATCTGCAGCAGCTCACCAGCTAGCTGACTGATGCAGAAGTAAAACCAAGAAACCAAGAGGCACGGTAGAAGGTAAAGACCTACACCTGGGATTGTCCTGTGATGTCTCTCTCTATACAATGGCATATGCAAGACTACACTTGTACACACACACAGTAAATACACATAGATAGATGGTAGATATAAATAGATGATAGATGATAAAGACATAGATGATAAATCAATAAATAGAAAGATAGATAGATGACAGATGATAGAAGATAGATACATGGATAGATACATAGATACATAGAAGATAGATCACAAATAAATAGAAGATAGGCAGATACATAGAAGATGATAGGCAGAGATAGATAGATAGATAGGTAGATAGATAGATAATAGAAGATAGATAAACAGATGAGATAGACAGAGAGCAGGAAGTGATTGAGAAGACATCTTGACATTGACTCTGACTTCCACTTGCACATGCACACCACACACACACACACACACACACACACACACACACACATGCATAAAGACACTAAACTAGATTGGCTCTAAGACCTGATATCTGTTACCCTCAACTAGTCTGTAAATCATTCTTCCTGTCATAGAAGCTTATGGAATGGGAGAGGGGGAAGGGCAGAGTAGGTCCTAGGGACCTGAACATCATTAATCATCACCATCTCTCCCAGGACACTGCAGTTCGGTGTGCAGCAGCTGGGAGCGGGAAATCCTTCCCTGGACAGTCTCCATGTCTTATCCTACAGCCCAGCAGTGCCGCTGCCAAAAATGTCACCACAGAGTAAATTTAAGGACAAAATGCACTGATTTGCTAAATGCACAATCTTTGAGATATGCATCTTTACTCAAGAGCTGAAATTATCGCATTGATAAATGTCTGTCTGTGCCTGCCAGCTACGATCCAAAGGGTGGGGCCAGAATTTGATCCTGTGAAGGAGTTTCTCCTCGCTGTCTCTTAATCTAGTCTGTGATCAATATTCACGCTGTTGAAATACTTAAACTCTTCCTCTGATTTGTCATCCATATACATCTGAATTCATTCCAAAGGCAAGATGCAAGACTATGCAGTATCCCCAGATAGGATCAGGAAACATTGCAGCTACAGGGGTAGATGAGTGGGTAAGAGCATTTTCTGTACAAGCATGAGTACCTGAGTTCGAATCCCCAGCACTCCTGGGCATGGGTGCGTGCATCCCTGTAAACCCAGGACTGTGAGGCATGGAAATCTTTGATCTTTGAGGCTTGCTAGCTACCAGACTAGCTGCAGTGAGAGACTTTATCAAGGAAATAAGATGCAGAGTGATTTTAAAAAGACCTGTACATCTCCCAACCCCCCCCCCACCACCACATGGTCTTCACAAGAACACAGACATACTTGAGCACACATATACACTACATGGACTCACACACCAAAGTGTCAGGGAGGGTTCATTTTATTATGATATATACAGAAGGTTCTTGGTCAGCATAATAAATGACACCAGGCTCCAAACAGGGGGGCATAATTCAGATTTTCTTCCTTCATTCTTCAACAGAGCTCAAAGGCCATTGGCTTTCGAGGCCGAGCGAGCACATGTGTTTCTGTTTAGGACTTGCAACTGCGGCGATGTCCAGGCTGTTTCCTAGGGACCTGGCCTGCGAAGCTTAGACGAGCTTGGGTTTGCAGCGGTGTTTCAATAATTTCTCCTTTCAGGAGAGCATCCTGTATCCCCAGGCGGAGACTGAGGTTTGGAGCCTGCTGGGAACCAACTATAACAAAGCCTTTGGCAACCCGGAGGATGCTGGGAGGATGCTGGGTCCTCCCTTGGCAGCGGTCCCTCTCCCGATTTGCTAGTTCATCCACTTCACCGGCTGACACGCATGCCCACTTACCTATGCAAATTTAGATCCCATTGTGCAAGCCTGTTGGCACACACCTCCCACACACTCACCGAACACACACCCGCACACACCCAAGTATGTCTGCACACATACAGTTGAAAACACTGGGGCTGAAGAGAGAGGGCTCAGGGGGTAAACTGCTCACTGTGCAAATGTGAGGACTCAAGTTCAAATCCCCAGAAACAGTGTGTGTGTGTGTGTGTGTGTGTGTGTGTCCTTCTACCCTTATGGAAGAATAGAAAGCTCTCTGGTCA
>OZ030017.1:73747918-73827918 GCA_964023405.1 Apodemus agrarius | reverse complement strand
CTTGCGAAAGAATAATCATCAGGCCGGGGCCAGTTCGCCCAGGATGCTTTGCAGGCATTTCACATAACAATTTACTAATTAATGACAAATTAAATGGAATTTGGTAAGAAGAATCAGAGGTTAGAGCGCCGGTATATATTATGTATAAAAAAAAGGTATGCAAATATCTTCAGCCCATTCGTGGTTCATCAGTGGGGAATAATAGCCTTTCTGCTCAGAACCCTCCCAGACAGGAGGGCTGTTGCACAGAGGCAGAACTTCAAATTACACATAATTCTAATTTTTTTTAACAGTTTCCTAGATTATACATTGTGCCTCCATTTTCCGGATACAATGAGCTCAGTCTTCTTTGTTTTAATACTTTAGGGTTATGGAAAGTCACCTATACTTTGCGGCTTATATTAGCTGCATATTGGAGGCCGGGAGGAATGTTTGGGAAAGTCTTTACTATTGTCCTAGTTAGCTTTGGTTGCCGACTTGGTACAACCTAGGGTCACCTGAGAGAGGAGACTCAAGGGAGAAATTACCCAGACAGGATCAGCTTATGGGGAGGCCTGTGGGGGTCGTCTCCATGGTTACTTGGTTTAGGAGGAGCAAGTTCGCCCTGGGCCGCACTTCAACCCGGGCTAGTGGTCCTGCGCTGGATAAGAAGGCCAGCTGAGCGTGAGCTTGTGAGCCAGAAACCAGGTTCTCCAGTGGTCTCTACTTCAAGCTCCTGTCTGAGTCCCTGTCCTGACTTCCCTCAGTGATGGACTGGGACCTAGAAACATAAACTAAATGAACCCTTTCTTCCCCAAAGTGGCTTTCAGTCAGAGCCTTTTATCACAGTGACATAAGAAAACCAGAGTAATCACTGACTCCAATCTCCTACAGTAATAGTAGAAAACTACAGGCTTTCTGCTTTTGTAAATAAAGCTTTATTGGAATGCAGCTACATGCATTTATTTACAGATTGCTTAGGGCTGCTTTTGAATTACCAACACCAAAGATATTTGAAGCACATAACGACTACAACATTTCTAATCTGGCCTTTAGTAGGCAAACCTTGTTACTTGTTTCATAGGTAAAACTGGAGAGAGAGAATATTTGTAACGAAGAGCAAATAAAACCTTTTAGTAAAAAAATAATACTAAGAAATTAAAAGGCATACTATTACCCTAAAAGTCTATAAATGCTTATCATTATTCCAACCAATCTCCCAAACATTATTTATTAAATGCATGTGCGTATGTGAGTGAGTCTCTCTCTCTCTCTCTCTCTCTCTCTCTCTCTCTCTCTCTCTCTCTCTGTGTGTGTGTGTGTGTGTGTGTGTGTGCGCGTGTGCGTGTGCAGTGTGTGTGATGAGAGGGATCAGACTGTCTTCTCTCTGCTTCCTTTCAGTATCTCAACCAGTAGGCAGTTCCTCTGAGGTGAACACACGCCACAGACATACCCCAGCCTGTGCACTAGTGACATAGCTCTTATGAGGCTAATTACTAATTACTTTGTGCTTAGATTTGAAGCTGGCTCCACGAGAAGGAATTCACATCTCGTACTGTAACTTCAACCTGCTCAAAAGTCCATGGCTAGTGAGGTGATAGACTCTAAAATGAGAGACAAAAAAGACTAAAAAAAAAAAAAAGGAAGAAAAAGGTCACCTAATGAAGAAAAACAGGCCACCCTCATAGAGAAAAGCTTCATCAGGAGTGAAGTATGTTTGTCACCTGCGGAAGCATAGGTTTCCCAAGTCAAATAAGATGATTGATTCGGACATATATCCATTCATACATGTTTACTATGTACTATGTCTGACCTTGTGAGACAATATATCTGTTTAGATTTCCATCCAGGACGGATTTTGTTCTACCATAGCAGCCCCGTGGTGGATTATAAAAAGGAGAGGTAAATTTGCCAAGCCCTCCATGCCCTCAATTCAGGGCTCTTAGCAGTCTCTCCTTCTCATTTTATAAGACTTGCTGACACAAGTAACAGTCAATTCATAGTAGAGCCCCTCCATTAGTTAGTTGGTTGGTTGGTTAGTTGGTTGGTTAGCTAGTTAGTTAGTTAGTTAGTTAGTTAGTTAGTTAGTTAGTTTTGGTTGGTATGTATGAGGGGCAATCACTCAACCCTCCATCAGGCACTACGAGTAGCTGACATATAGCAACCTCTGTAGAAGAGAGGTTTCTTTTAGCTCACTGATTTGGAGAGTTTAGCCATGATCCAGGGCCGTCAAAAACTTTATTTAAAAAGCAAAGATGTATGTCATTCCAGACCTCGGACAAGGCAATGTATAGCATTGTGGGGCTGTTGATGGAGACAAGCTGATCTCCTCATTGCCAGGAAGCAGAAGAGAGGGAAAGAGACTGAGGTACCATTTCAAGATACCCTGCAAAGGGTACACCTCAACTGAGTGCAGATGCTCACTCAGGAGATCCTACCTCAGAGTTTCCGCCACCTCCAAATGCCACAGTATGGTGTATGCCTCTGGTATTTTGGCGGAAATATTCCAAACTCTAGCCATGAAGAAACAGAAAGCCATTGTAAGGAGCACATACACACAAAGAAAGGAGGATTTGTGCCTTTGTTTATTTGTAGTAGGATCTCATGTAGCCCATGCTGGCCACAAATTCACTATGTAGATCCTGCTACCTGACTCTCTAGCCCTGCACCACTATGCATGGCTTAATTTAATGCTGGGCTGAAACCCAGGGCTTCCAACAAGCTAGGCAGCCACCCTATTGACTGAGCCACACCCACGGCCTTTTATTTTAAGTTCCACCAGTACTTATTTCAAAGTTGCCGGATTTCCGGATTTCCGACTCATTGATGACACCCTTCCTCACACCCAGGCCCTAAATCCTGACTGGTCAGTTGTCAATTGAAAAGGTTAAAGAAGCTATAATCGGATGAGGCCAGCAGACAAATATAAACCCTTCCATTTCAAGGGTTGAAGAGCACTTGCTGTTTTTGCAGGGGATTGGAGTTCTGTTCCCACCGCCCTTGCCAAGAAGCTCACAAATGCTTTCAATTCTAGGTCCAAGGAAGCCAAGGTCTCAGTCTTCCATGAAAAGCAGCATGCACTCAGACCTAGACCTAAGTAAAAAAATAAAAGTAACCTTCATAAAAATATTGTTTGCTATGATGGGCTTATGTCTTGCTCATCATAATGTAATGATCAAATGGCCAATGACCATGTCCTGCCTGGCTTGCTGCCTGAGCGCAGCTTGTAAAGCGCCCAGTAGCCTTCCTTCATTTACTATCTATCCGTCCACAGCCTGCAGAGTTCGAGCTAATTGTTGTCGGAAATGCTTGGACTCAAGACAGGTAGATTTGATTTCCAAATGCTTCGAGTACTGGCCTGTTTACCTTGAGAGAAATCTCTTTGCCTGTGTGTCTCCATCCATTCCATGAACAAACCCCAAAAAAGTGCTTTAAGAATTAGCAGCAATAGGGGCTGAGGAGGCAAGGTGTTAAAGTGCCTGTCATGCGAGTGTGCAGTTCAGATCCCTAGAACCCACGTAGATGGCGGTAGCTGGAGCAACTTCCCTGCAGTTCTAGATTTGGAAAACAGAGACAGGGGAGTCCCACACTAGCCGACTATCTAGATTGATGGCTCTGGGTTTGATTGAGAGGGCCTGCTTCAATGAATAAGGTAGAAAAATGATGGAGGATTTCTCAGTACATAAAACCTGGGCTTCTAGACATGCATGTACAGACACATGTACTCACATGTAAGCAGTCCTACACCTATATGTACATCACTCACACGCATATGGAAACAGAAAAAAAATAAGAATTGAAGTAAATATAAAACTTAGTTGTTGACTTACACTGAGCATTCAATAAATGCTAATGGCTACTAGTGATGATTGTAGTAGATTATGATCAGACTCACAACGGAGTCTGGCTTGAACGTGAATTTGAGTGATAAGTAGAGATTGGAGAATAGTCTCAGAGAGTAGCAAAGACATACAACACCGGGTATCGTTTGGTTGGGAAATAACTAAACCCTTGGCTGGACTCTCTTCCCTTTAAATCCAACCTCTCTTTCCAAAGGTTCAGGAAATTCAGTAGGGAAAGGTCCTTCGGCAGATGCATGTGCAAGGACTTCACGTGTCTGTGCAAGGAGCTCCCGGGTATTTTTCGAGCAGACAGTTGAAGGAGACAGGCGAGGCGGACAAAATGAAAACCAAGCAACACGTTAGGAAACCCGGTTGTGTTTCATAATGTGTGGCGTCTAGAGGGGCCAGAAGGAGGGGACCCCAGCACGCACGAGAACTTGAGAGCTCGAGACTGTCTTGTCCCCTTGGAGCAACTTGAAATTCCAGCCAGCGATTCTTTTATTTTGAAGTGTTTAGTTAGCATATGTTAATTACACATAATGGGTTTCGTTATGACATTTGCGTTCTTCGTGTAATAATGTATTGTGACCATAGTCACCTCCATCAGCCCCTTTTCTCTCCCTTCCCCTCCCTCTGAGTCCCGCCCTGTCTCCACCTAGTCCCCCTTACCGTCTAGGCTTTTCGCATGTGAGCGCTCACAGGTTCAATTAGGGTTACGTAGAGGAGTATTAGCAAGGGGTTATTTACAGGACCACGGGGCAACATACCAGTCGCTACTCCACTGAAGAAACTGTCCCCCTACACCCCCATCCCTACCCCTCTAGCCACCACCGACTGCCTGTGAATCCTAAGGGAAGGGTTAGGTGTTGTGAGCCCCTCCTCAACTTCAGCAGGAGAGTCCATGTGTCTAATGTCGTGCCATTGACCACAGATTTTGACACTCCTGCTATGGGAATGCGAGAACCCTACCTTCCATGCCCCTTGAAAATAATTCCATCTCAGTGAGTAACCTCTAATGCAGGGCTATGAGCAGATACGTCATGACAGGACATGCAGGGCTCGGACAAGATGAACAGCATTATTCCTTGCCTGCCCTTTCTCTAGTAGGCTTATGATTTGGAACTCAGATCCAAGCCATGAGAAAGTCACGTCACCCCATTACATAGGCCGTGCAGCGTGCTCACCCCAGCCCCAGCAGCAGTCCCAGCTGATAACCAGTATCAACCTCAGACATGTGAGTAAGACAGTCCCCAGAGGACCCCAGCTTCATCAGCAGTCAGCCCTCGCCTCCCCCACAGCTGAGGGCACGTGAAGCCAGATGAACGCTGTTCGGTAAGTTCTGCCCAAACTGCTGTTTTCGAGTAAAATAAATATTGTTGATATTTTTAGTCACTGGCTTTTGGGGTGTTTTGTTACACAGCGGTGGTTAACTCAAAGCAGCTGTTCTAGATGCTGGGTAGGCGTCATACAAGCTGTTTATGCTTATGCATTTTCAGAAGGCATGATCTGGAAATCAAAATATTTGGACGGAACGTTCCCTACCCATCACCCTCTCTGTTTTCTTAATGGCGTTTATCATGATTCTCTATTGTAGTCTTCATTTGCTCCTGTATTGATTTATTGGGTGTGTGTTTGTTTTATTTCTTCCTCTCCCATTAGGATAGAAGTCCCTTAGTCCCCCAGATCTTGTTTGTCTCGCTCACTGCTATATCTCCTTACCCATCCTAGGGCCTGGCATGTCATGATCACATTGTAAACATTTGTGGGATAATGAACAAGCAGATAAACACCATGAAACTTGGACGTGTCCAATTTCATTACACAGAAACCACCACGCTCACAAAGCATGTGCCCAAGTTTTTTAAAAAGAGAAAGAAAAACCCATACCATTTAGATCCGCAAACGGAGGGGGTGCTTTTCCCTTTCTGTTTATTCGTTGCATATGTATGTAAATATGTGGTAGGCGTGGGTGTATGTGTGTTTGAATGCGTGTGCATGTGGGTGAGTGCACGTGTGTGTGTGTGTGTGTGTGTGTGTGTGTCTATGTGTGTCTGTGTCTGTGTGTGCGCGCGCACGCAGGTGTAGATGCGCATTGCGTGGAGCTACAAGGTTTATGTTTGGTGTCTTCCTCAATCACTTTCCACCTTCTATATATAATGAGGCCAAGTCTCTCATCGGAACCGGGGTGTCGTTTCGGTTAGCTAGCTGGCCAGCTTGCTCTGGGAACCCTTATCTCTGACTCCTGTGAGCTGTGATTCCAGGTACACCATTATGCCCATCCAGCATCAATGTGGGTTCCAAAGATACTGATCCCAGTCCTTACCTTGTGGAGGAAGTACTTTTGCCTCTGAGCCATCTCCTCAGCCTGTGTGCATTTTTCTCTTGTTATGAATTGGACCCTACCAGTCCATGTCCCTGTGTTAATAATATGCCCACTTTAGCTGGATTCACAAAAAAGGAGTCATCTTTGTGCGTGTCCCCAGTCTCCCTATATCAAAGAGCCCAGAAATTTCTCATCATGTCAAAGTCTGGAAAGTTCAGGATCAAGGTAGTAGAGGCTTAAAGCCCAGAGAAAATCAGCTTCAACTCACTGTGTGTCTTCACACCTCAGAATAGACCAAGTTCTATGGCCTCTTCCAAAGGCTGGGACTCCACTCACAAGGACTCCATCCTCGAGATCGTCTTGTCTCTCCTTCTTCAGCAAACCCTGCAGGCTTGGGCCACCAACCTGTAAAATCCGTTCTCGTAACCCAGTCATTGCTAAACAGTTCATCTTCTACTGTAATCATATTTATGATTGAGTTTCAATAAATGGCAGAGATTCAAACTATAGTTTCCATTCCTATAACAAACTCTCCCTCATCTCTATAAATGTGTATATGTGTGTGTGTGTATATATATATATACACACATGTGTGTATAATATATTATGTATGTATGTGCATGTACAGATATCTATGTTATACATAAACACATGTATGTATATTATGTTACACAGAGATATTTTCATGTGTGTGCATGCATGTCATGCAAGCATGCTCACACACGTGTTTGTGTGTGTATGTGTGTGTGTGCACACAGATGTGTTGAGACACGCATGTGGAAGCCAGAGGGTGACTTTGGGTGTCGGTCCTCTCCTTCCACCATGTGTGTTCCCAGGATTGAACTCAAGTTGTCAGACGTGGTGGCAAGCATCTTTACCTGCTGGGCCATCTTACCCACCCATCTGCAATCTCATATAGAGCACATCATCACATCCTATATGCGACAAGATGAAAACTATGAGCTCATGGAGAGAGAAAGAGCTCCTTTGCCTGAGAATCTGGTTGACACCTCTACCAGCTGAGAGTCAGCAGTTCTAACAGTGGACAACCTTCGCTTAAAGCCTTTCTCCTTCCCCAGTTAGAGAGCTCTAACTTTCTAGAAATCTCATTAGAGAGTGCCACCCTCGCGGCTCCTGGTTTTATCATATCAGACTAATAAATGCCTCATCCAAGCTACCTCGGGAGCCGCTCTATACTCTCACTTTCAGGGAGAGAACAGGCAAGAAGACCAGGTGTTTCTTAGCAGCCCGTTTTGAGAGGTCATCTGAAAGTCACCTCAATGTGGCCAGCGCTAAGGCACTTAGTTGTGACTCTCCTTTGAGAATCCTGTTACCCACACTTGGATGTGCCTTATTCTGTCCCTTGACCCCTGTGCTTAGAACACGTGTTTCTGTTTGGTTCTGTTTTTAAATAAGCTGTGCCCCTCTCACTGAGAATCCCACACCCAAGCTCCAAGGTTGGCTTCCGTCTTTCATCGGGCACCTTTCTTCCTAGTTTTAATAAAATCTGATCCAACTTTATAATGGCTCCTTCTGAAATTCTTTTCTTTCTGGAAGCCAAAGATCTAGTTTGACCTAAGGAGCTGTCCTTAAAAGAGGAGGTCCACCTGTACTGCCAACGGCTCCGCTGTGGAGCCCTGCCTCTGCATGAAGCTGCGGGAACACTACACGTGTACTGTGCGGTCTAGACTGGGGTATGCAGAGTCTCTGAGAAAACAGGCAGGGCAAAGGTCTCTCTAAAGAGAAAGGCAAAGGACTTGGGAACTCTCAGGGGTGTTGAGTACCGAGTCACACAGCCAAGGCATTACAGCCACACAGCGGCCTGGACAGACCCATGACCCCGGGTCGGCAGGCCCCACCATTAAAGTCATTCCTCACCCCAACTTCTTCAACACAGAGTCTCTCTTCTCCCCACCTTGAGTCACCTTTCCCTTGAGCCCCAAAAGAGTGCTTAAGACTCAGTAGGAAGCTCTCATCTGATCTCCAAATGCTCTCATGATCTCGGGCCCTGGGTAGACAGCACCATGTCTTTTTGGAGCATGTAGCTTTCTCCTTGATGGTAGAAAATACTGAGGTTGGATGGAGAGGGTCACCAGTGGCAGGCCCCAAATCAATTCTGACTGGCTACCCCTGGCAGGATAAAATGTTTCTGTTGTAACATTGTCTCCATAAAAGGTACTGTAGTATTTAAAAACCAGGATCGATCCTTGCCTGAGTGTCATAAATCCTCACAGGATTTGAAACCCTGACCACAGAGGACAGGGCAGGATGCTATCTCTCCTCCCATTGCCTAGCCCACCCACAGGAGAAGGGGCCTAGGTCCCACCAGTGTCAAAGAGAGATACGAGAATCCCCCAGAGTGGCAGAGGAACTGGAGAAAAACTGTGGGAACTAAAGAGTCGGAATACGAAGGGAGATCACCCCCTTACTTTTATTAGGCCGTGTTCAGAATCAATACGGAGCCCCAGGGCCGGGGACGCTTCACCGCTGAAAGAGAATACATGCTTTCCTTCCTAAAAGGAAATCAGGCCCCTTAAGCAAAACAGATGTTAGCGCTGAGCCGCCGGGCCCCTCTGGCTCCCGCCCGCTTGCCCCAGCTCATCCTCAAGGGCAGAGAAAAAAAAAGGGTCTCCCAGAAACCCAAGATTTCGAGCCTAGATGGAGAACGGTGGGTGAGCCTTGTCTCCTTTCTTAGCTCACTGAAGTTTTCTCTTCTGTTTACCAGGAAGAGAACCGGGATGGGGAGGGTGGGGGGTGGGGGGTGCGGGGCGGGGGCCGTGAGGGGGGAGGACGCAGCCAGACTGTTCGCAGAGGATTTGGAGATACAGTGGAGACTGAATGGAGAAGATTTTCATTTCCTGTGTTATGCGGCGCAAATAATATCAGTATGAAAAACCTGGCAGGGAGATGGGAGATAGCAGTTTTTACATTGATAAGTATTTGTTCATTTCCTAACAACAAAAAGAAATATAAATCTCTCCAGAAATTAAATAGCCTGGCTTGTTGGGAGCACTTTTTTTTGTGTGGGTGTGTGGGTGTGTGGTGGGGGCTGCTGCGTGCGAGGCTGGCTCCCTTTCTGGGTCCCCGCGCAGATAATCGAGGCAAGGCTATCACCTGGGATCACGCGTGCTGTGGGGGCCCAGCTCGCAGGGCCCAAGTCTCCTACTTTTTTTTTTCCCTGTCACTTATTTTCTTGGCGGGCCCGATTTGCATTTTAATGGAAGTAGTTTATAGACTTCTCTGCAGCCTTCGCCGAGCCACAAGTGGCATCATTAAGTGAGCTAAGCCGGATTAATGCCGATAGTAAAGTCAGATAATACAATAACAGCGGCCTCCATTCCATTTGCATTAGGTGAGGAACGCGGGGCTGCCTGGTGCCGAGCGATAATTTGTAAGCGCGATATGTTGTACTTGAGAGGATAAGATTAAATTTAGTGGGTTTAACTGTCATCCCGGTAAGTCAATTACTTCATCTTTTCAGCCTTTGAATTTCTTTTATAAATAAAATAAATGGAATATTGAGCTGCTCCCGCAGCCATTTCGAGCTCCCATGAAGAATTACACAGGCTGGGCCAAATAAATAAATAAATAAAAAAGGCTTCGGATTGAGCTCCATAAACAAAATATAAACTCCATTCAGGTACCGACGTGGCGGCAGCCCCCGAAATATTGTCCGTCTCTCATATCACAAGCATGACGGATTCTATTGTGGCTTCAGTTTTTCCATAATAGGAAATATTTATGTCGCGCCTGGCTCTTTTCTATCCCTATCCTCTCATTGTAGAAGGCAAACACAAGCAGACACAGCCACGGGCTTCCTGCCGACCCCTCCTTCCCTCGCCTGTCTTCTCTTGCCCCAGTGCTAAGTATTTAGTGATCTAGAGGATAGGAGGGAAACCCCATGACCCAGGGGCTTGCATCCAATTTCCAGGGCGCCTCAGATAAACGGGGACAACTTCCTTCCGATCTTCCTCTTCCGGACCATGGACTAGAGCCCTGGAGATGGATTTTCTGCTAAAGAGTTGAGCTAGGAAAATCTTGATAGGTTCTTACGGCAGAGGTGCTGGGAGGAGGGACAAGGTTACAGGACAACAAAGGAAACGAACTGTCAAGAGGTCGAAGGAAGAAAGGAACAGAAGGGCTAGAGGAAAAGACAGGAAAAGAGAGAAAGGAGAACGGGAGGGAAGGAATGGAAAGAAGGCAGGGAGGGAATGCACTGGGAGACAGAGACAGGAAGGAAAGGAGAAAGGGACAGAGAAAGGAAGAAAGAAACAGAAAGAGAAGATTTAACCATTCAAAGCCTGCTGGCAAGCACCAATCAATCCGCGCCATCTTTAAGAGATGCAGGTCTATTGGCCTCCTAGTACACTGGCAGCCTTGCTCACTAAAAACACAAAACAAAACACAACAAAATAACAAAGACAACCGCCCGAGTACATAAATAAGCAAGAAGAGGATGAGCTAGAGAGGCGAAAGGCAGAATCTGTGTGGATCCCCTATACACCCGTGACTAAAGGAATGTAGCCCAGGTTGGCCTTCAATTTGAGATGTAGCCAAGGATTGACCATGGACTTCTGATCCTCTTCCCTCTACCTCCCAAAGTATTGTTAAAACACTGATGATAATATTGTCTGTATTTAGAGCATTGTCTACTGCACTGAGTGTGGTATGTGCACACATACGCATTCGGGTGTACACAGCACATGGAGGGGGAGAGGGGGTGTCAAATGTCTTCTATCTCTTTTAACCTCAGGCTATGAGGCAGAATTTCTCACTGGGCCGAAGCCCACCATTTTTTCAGTTAGGTGTGCTGACCTGAGATCCTCAAGACCCTCCCCGAAATACTGGCATTTGCAGACAGGTTTGTCCATGTCTGGCTTTGATGTGCCCGCTGGGACTTTGAACACCATTCCTGTCACTTTCATGGCCATCTCTCCCCCAATACACCATTTGGCCAATCAAACATTTTAAAGCATTTTGATATTTAACGCGCCACCTTTGTCGACACAGATTCCTCCAGTCCACAGAGGCCACGATCGGGAAGCCTGGGCCAGTAAATAGAAACCATAATGAGAAGGGTCTGTGTGCGTGCGCACACACATGCATGTGCGTTTCTCTGACTTCATTCCAAAGCCAGAGATATAAATGACTTTTAGATTGTCCCTTGTTTTGTATTATCCATGCCTCTGCCCTTCACTAGTGCAGATAATCGAGAGCTCACTGTACTGTGATTAATTATATGGCCAAGGCTGACAGCCAAGAGTCACCGAGAGCAGAGGGTTTCAGGTCCTTTCAAAGGTAGAAGGATTCTGCTTGCCTTTCAACTGTTTCCTTGTTTCTGGCCTTGACCAAGTGTTCACTCTGTGCCGGGCTCTTACCTTTCACCTATAACTTTCCGTATAACCCTCTAAGCATGGCCTGCCTGGACTCTGAGGACTTACATTGTCTCTATCTCAGAGTGAAGCAAACAGAGGTCTGAGAGGTGATGATCTTCATCATCTCCCGAGTTACAAAGTCCCACAAACATCCGATAAAATACCATCAATGCATTGACCAGCGACTTCCGTGTAGTGTCTAAGAATCACAGACGCTAAATGTTATTTTCATTTTATTACCATAGTGTTCCTTCAACGTCTTCAACACTCAACCACACATGCTTGGTAGGTTTTCCGTGTAGATAGCATGAAGTCTGTTGGCTGAGCAGTAAAACAAATGTTGATCTTTTGGGCCTGTGGTCAAGCACAAGCCTTAGCTGACAGCAACTTAGGTGGCACTGGCCACATGTTCTCTTTCAACCCTCTTATTTTAGTGTGTGTGTGTGTGTGTGTGTGTGTGTGTGTTTATGTGTGTGCGTTTGTGTGTGTGTGTGTTTATGTGTGTGTTTGTGTATGTATGCTTGTGTGTGTGTGTTTGTGTGTTTATGTGTGAGTGTGTGTTTATGTGTGTGTGTTTATGTGTGTGTATGCTTGTGTGTGTGTGTTTATGTGTGTGTGTTTGTGTGTGTGTGTTTATGTGTGTGTGTTTGTGTGTGTATGCTTGTGTGTGTGCTTGTGTGTGTGTGTGTGTGTGTGTGTGTGTGTGTGCAGTGCATGCTCACATAGAAACCAGAGGTCAGACCTCAGTGTCTTCTCTGGTATTTCTCCGCCTTATTTTATTTTGAGACAGGGTCAGGAGCCCACATTGGACTGGTTAAGACTGGCCGCTCCAGCAAGCCCCAGAGGTCCTCCTATGCCTAGGCAATGCTGGGATTAGCTCCCCCAAGCTTGGCCTTTCACATGAGTGGGACAGATCTGCGTGCTTGTGAGGACACCACTTCACGTTTCCGATGAGCGCTTCTACATCGCAAGGGGGAAAAAAGGCACCAGCCGAGGTGGTGGGCCGTGAGCAAAGGTGCTGAACATCCCTAGCCCAAGTCCACACGATTAGCAGTGTGATTTTCTTTGCACAGAGGAGCCTGGGAACCAGGCATTAAAGAGTGCTCGAGTCACCTCTGCTGGGAGGGCTTCAGAGTTCACACTCCCAAACTCTGTGGGAGCCCTGCTTCTCCTCCACGGATCTACAGTAGTACTCACACAACGCCAGTGACCTACACAAGATGTCAGCCTGTATCTGTGATGTGTCACAAAGCCGGGCAGTGGGCTTCTAGGCCATTATTTCAAGAATAACGATTCAGGTCTTCTGTGGATTATTCTCCGTCTGATCAAAACAAATAAATAAACTTTTGTGATACTTGTTTAGAGCCTAAATATTCCTCGCTTTTTATCTCTAATGTTACCATTTCAGTTTTCCTGTCTCAATCTTATTCCTATTTTGATACTAGTTCTAGGTGTGGTTTAAAAGCCATCCCACAGAAGAAGAGTTTTCTGAAGTCATCTTTAACTGCCTGTTTCTGTCTCTCGAAGGTATGCTCACAAGTTCTTACCTGCACGCAAATGCACACACACACACACACACACACACACACACAAACACACAAACACAGAGAGAGGCAGACAGACACAGACACACACACACACACACACACACACACACACGGCCCCAGTGAGAGAGAATTAGAGGGGCTCCATCATTTCGGAGCTCAGCCCCGTGAATAGCTTGCCCCTTGGCTGTTTTATTACCACTCCGTCTCACGAAACCCTTCTAAAGAGCTGACATTACATTTTTTTCATCTCATCCTCAGGAACATTCTTCTAATAATAATATTTCCCAATGCCAACACCGTTTTGAGGTTTGGTTCTGTGAGAGGTGGAAGTGTTAATCCGCGTCCCGAGCCGGCGTGTGCTTGCAGATATCAGTGTCCCATTTTCTCTAAAATTAGCAATGTCACGCAAGCGCTCAGACGCTGTAATTACAACAGCAACAGACCAGAAAAGCCCCTGACACCCACCCTGTCTTGGGACCAGCCATCTGCAAACTCAGGTCTTCCTTTCTTTTTCTTTCTTTCCTTCTTTCCTTCCTTCCTTCCTTCTTTCTTTCTTTCTTTCTTTCTTTCTTTCTTCCTTTCTTCCTTTCTTCCTTTCTTTCTCTTTCTTTCTTTCTTTCTTTCTTTCTTTCTTTCTTTCTTCCTTCCTTCCTTCCTTCCTCCCTCCCTCTCTCTCCCTCCCTTCTTTCTTTCTTTCTTTCTTTCTTTCTTTCTTTCTTTCTTTCTTTCTTTTGTATGTGTGTGTATGTACTATGTATACATGCACACGTCTGCTCACATTTGCTCACATGGAGGCCACAGACTAAGGTTAGGAGCCTTCCTTGGTGACTCTCTGCCTTGTCTACTGAGGTACGGCCTCTCACTTCGAACCCAGAGCCTGCAGATTCAGTGAATCGAACTCTTCAGTTTGCAGTGGCATGCCTCTGTTTCCGCTGCCTGTGTGCTGGGACACAGGTGGGCTGCCACACCTACTCGGCCCTTAGGTAGACCCCGGGGATCGGACCTCCAGGCTCCAGTGCTTACACAGCAAGAACCTCACCCAGCGAACAGCCGCCCCAGACCCACCTCCCTCCCTTTCACTTCTGCCTCTCACAGTTGCCTTTTGCTTGAGTTCTAGCCTCCTAATTCCCCAACACAATTGCAAATGAGGCCCCCTTAATGTGTCATTATGATCTACTGACTGAACGTGTCGGTATCTAAACCAACATTAGGTTCCCACCTTCTCTTTGAGGTATGAGGTCACAAGCTGAGTCAGTAGATACACTGGACTCAAGAAGACCAGCTGAAGTCTTACGGGAGGCAAAGAGAACAGTCATCTGCACAGATGTGGAAACAGCTGAGAACCATCCTTCCCCTAGACACATGCCCTGTTCCTCTGCCTTAGAATGTCCGTATCACCAGCTCCTTGGCTTCAAAGCCATGATTGAGCAAACGGACAGCCCCTTTCCTCATCAAATATTCCTCTTTAGTGTCTACCATTTCCTAGGAGAAAACAATACTTTCCGGTGAAGTCAAAGCTCCCTTTCTCCTCCCTCAGTCCCAGACCCTGTGAATCCTTTTGATGATAGTTACACCCCCAGATAGCTTTGTTCTGTCCAGCCTTAGACGCACATTAGTTTGGGTTTAGAGGTTTAAAAAAAGATTTAATTATTTTATTTTAACCCTGTGTGGGGGTGGGAGGGCTTGTACGTATGAGCGTGGTGTCCTGAGAAGCCAGCAGAAGGAGGGAGATCTGCTGGAGATGGAGATAGGGGTGGGTGTGAACCACCCTACATGGGTGCTGGAAACCACACTTGGGTCCTTAGCAAGAGCAGCACGCACTCTTATCTGCTGAGCCACCTCTCCAGGCCCTTGTCTTCGTTCTTTTACGAACAAAAGCTATCATTTTAGCCCTGGCTGGCGTAGAACTAACTACGTAATATGCCTCAGTCTCCCGAATGTTGTATGCATACATACATACATATCTGGACTGCCATTTGGGTCCACCCTCTTAAGAGTTAAACAGAAACCACTTGTTGCATCTTGCTCAGAAGTGTCACCAGACTCTCCGTGTACCCTAGGGCATCATGAGAACTCAATAAAGGTTTGTTGAATGAGTAAACAAACTAAACTACAGTCCATTAGTGACCTGAAGAAATACCATATGTAGTGAATAAATAGTGAATGAAATACATAAATGTAACTAAGAAAAATATCTGTGGGGGAGGGGGAAGGTTGAAAGGATAGTTGAAAGGATTAAATGAAGTTATCTGTGTAATACAAGAGTGTTCACACCTCCCCGTAATGAAGACTGCCTTCTAAATGTGTGCGTGTAACTGAGGGACAAGTAGGATCTCTTAGTCCGTTCTTCCTTCCTGTCTTTGGATGCCATTGCCTTGGTTATTGATAGAGAGAAGTTAATTGGCTCATTGTTCTGGAGACCAGAAAGTCCAAGATAACAGGGCTGGCACTTGAGGGGGGCTCTTTAATCTGCATTATCACACCATGGAGGGAAGCAGAAATCGAAGCCAAGGAAACCCGCTTTCATGGCACAGCTGCCTGTTCCCCAGTACACAATCCACAGCTGTGAAGTTGTTTTAACTCAGAAACTTCCCCTCATGGAACCTACCGAGACTTGTAGGATAAAGGAAGATGAGGAAATACACCAGGCTCTGTAAACTCAGAAGTCAGAAGATTCTAGAGACCCCTCCCCGAGGTTATAGATAGACAGCAATGTTTGCAGAGGAGAGTAGACTCTCACGCTTGTTGGTCCATTGGGCTAGACGTGTGGATTCATTTTGGAGTGAACAGTTCAGAGGCTAAGTCCGTACATGCATTTTGCCTTTGTTTCTCACTATGCAAAGTTTCTGACTCTCATCACTGCTGTGTGGAGGATGGTTCTAGTTTTGTACTGTTATAAAACACTCTGAAAACAAACGAATAAACACAACAAAAATAGGTGGGAGACAGGAAAGGGGTTATATGGCTTATAATACTCAGACACAATCTGTCATCGGGAACATTCAGAGCAGCGACTCCAGGCAGGAACCTGGAGACAAGAACCACGGAGGGCTATTGCTTACTGGCTTTCACTCTGTCACTCACAGGCCCCTTGCTTAGGTAGTTTTCTTACAGAGCCAAAGACCACCTGCCTAGAGATGCCGCTGCCCACAGTGGGCTGGGCTCTCCTGCACCAATTAACAATCAAGACAACCCCCTACAGACGCGGTCACCAGCCAGTCAAAGCACTTCCTCAACCAAGGCAATTCCTCAATCAAGACGTTCCCCTCAGATGACTCTAGGGTGTGTCCAGTTGACAATTAAACCTAACTAGGACCAGGACCAAGTTCTCAAGAGATGGAATTAGGAGATGCACTCAAACCACAGCACGGAGAGAAGACTTTGAACTCCCTTATGTCTCCCTAGCAAAAGAAAGAAATTTTAACTGATTTTTTTATGCCACACGGTGTTTGATAATCATAACCTTGTCAATAAAGGTCATTCATCTTTCTTCCCATTAGATCTAAAAAAAAATAAAGACAAAAGAAAGCATTGTCCTAAGGTTGAGTAATTAAAAAGATCCATCCAGTGGTTTTAAATGTTCACAGATTCTTTTATGCCCTTTTCCTCAAGGGTATAACCTAATTATCTTCCCCTTGAGCATTCTGAATTTTTTTTTTAATAAGTGAATCAGAAGTTGTGATTCTCAGTCCGGAAAGCCAGGTCATAAAAGGCTCAGTAGCTCCTAGCAGCAAGTAGCTCGTTCACTCTCAGGCAGCTACAGCTCTGTTCCAGAGAATCACAGCCTGATGAGAAGCACGGACTCGCAGGCCACATTTTGCTTAGAAGTGGTTCCCGCCAGCTAGGGGAGATCTTGTCATACCCGTATCCCTGGCCAGCATTTGGTCTGTCTCCTCAGAAGGGCGTGGAGCCAAAGTCCCTCTGTTAACCTGCTTCTGAGCTTGACCTGCAGACCCTATGGGGTCATCAGTGCTTGTGTTAAGCCAGCACATTTTGTGAAGACGCAGAACCTTCAACGCCACAATGAGTACACCCCTGTGAAACCAGGAGGCCCGTCCAGCACTCCTGGGCTCCTAACTCCTTTGCTTCCTCTGATGGCTTCAGTCCTGGACTGCTGGGGTCTGGTCAGGTGCAGCAGAGCATGCCTCCCCCTCCCCCTCCCCCTCCCCCTCCCCCTCCCCCTCCCCCTGCTATGGCTCTCATTCCATCTTCTTCCCTTCCTTATTTGCAACCCCTCTTTTCTGTGCTTCAGTGGCTTCATAACTCTTGCCTCCGTGTTTTCATCATGGTAAGTCCTTGAAGAGATTAAAACACCCTCAGGTCAAGCAGGGCCCTTGCCTTTCCCTTCCTGATCGGCGCTGTGTTTTAAGACGCTTTGGGCTGTGGCTGAACAGTGGAAAGCTGGTTGAGCTGTCCATTGCTTTGCTCTCCTCCTTTGCTCTTTGTTTTCATTTTTGTTTACCTAATAGATGGCTATAGAAATTACAGCTTTTATTGAAGTGAAGTTGACATATAGGGAGCAATCGTCACTTTAGATATGTAATATATCAGCTATATACACTTGTCATGTATAGTAATGTATATGATAATGAATATATATGCATATATATGTATGTATATATATGTGTACAAATTGATGCATTTGGAGATAAGCAAATGCCCGTACAGCCAGAAAACCACCTTCATCATCAATGCCGTAAATGTCTTTGCCACCTCCAAAATCTCCTCTCACTTGAAAGAGTTCTTTTGAATTAAGATAACTGGCAATATTTATTTAATTTTTCTCCCATCCAATAAAAAAATAGAAAGGTTTGGTACATAAACCAGTTTATCATGGATCCTGCTAACCAGAGGACAATCTCACGAACCCACATGGCGAAAAGGGAGACTGACTCCTGCAAGCTTTCTCTCTCTCAAACCTCGGCATATGTGCTATGGCACACATACAGTTGTCTGTCTGTCTATCTATCTATCTATCTATCTATCTATCTATCTATCTATCCCACCTATATATTTATTATCTATTTATCCATTTCTTTCTCCCCTTCTCTCCCTCACTCATTCACACACAAATAATTTTTTAAAAAGCATAATTAATTTTTTTAAAGATGGGGCTGGAGAGAAGTTAGGAACACTTACTGCGCTTCCAGAGGACCTGGACTTGTTTTCCAGAACACTTGCGGGGTCTTACAGCCAACTGTAACTCCAGTCCCAATGGATCTGACAGCACAAGCACACATACGGTGCATGGACATACATGCAGGTAAAACACTCAACACATTATAAATAATGAAAGTTAATAGGCCTCAAAGACAACGATAACTGCAGAAGATTTAACAAAAGATGGTGAGAGACTTTTGGAATCAGTAGACGGGAAGCTTGTGGAGCAGGAGCAGCCCCGCCAGAGTACCTGCAGAGAAAGAGCAAACGGCAGCCTTAATTTCCCCTCAACACTCTTGAGAACACCCAGGGACTTTGAGGATGAAACTTCACAAAGACATAAAATATGTTCTAAGGCTGTCTGGAGAAAAAGAACTATGAGGATAACTGAGAAGACAGTGCATGGGTAGATGGGTGTGATGGGTAGATGATAGATAGATAGATAGATAGATAGATAGATAGATAGATACATACATACATACATACATACATACGTATATACATACATACATACATACATAGGTATATACATAGGTACATATATAGATGATAGATAGATACATGCATACATACATATATACATACATACATATGTACATATATAGATGATAGATACATACATAGATATATAGATGCATAGATAGATATATAGATACATTCATAGATACATAGATACATGCACAGATAAATGTTAAAGTTTGAAAATGGAAATGAAATATCCAATGTTCTTGTTTTGAATAAGTTGCTGGCTCCAACGATTGACTTAACCAGAGTGGCGAGGCAATGAAGAAATGGCGGACACATGCACGCAGGAAAGCTGGCACTGGGTAGTCTGACCTCTCAGGTAGAGAAGCTGCCACGCTCCAGAAGCTCGGAATGTTCATTGTATCCAGTTGAACAGGGGGAGAGGATGAGTTATACAGTGAACAGGGAGGAGGGGCTGTGAGAGAGCAGCATGTTTATTTTACACTGTTGAACAAGAAGGAGAATTATTCCACACACCTGAACAAGGAGGTGGGTTATGGGATCTCAGCCTGTTTATTATATAGAGCTCAGAATGATTACGATATGTAGTTTATCAGGAAGGCGGGATTATTCCATACACCAAACCAAGGAGAGGGGGTTATTACATGCAGCTAAACAAAGAGGCAGGATTATTATGCACATGTGAACACACAGGTTGAGCTAATCTCATTAGGGACAGTATCTGTCGCAGCACAGTCTTCAGGATGCTTTACACGGGGGCAGAGCGGAAGCTAAAGTGGACATTTCCTGTGCTCACCATCAGGGCTCACACTCTGACCCGAGGAAGGCTTTTCCATCCCTCTGAGCCTCCCCCAGGGAAGGCTCTGCTCTGCTGTGGCGCTGAGGTCCTTGCCATGGCTGTGCCGGGATCAACAGCACGGATTCCCGCAGGACTTCTACTGTTCCATCAAATGAGTGGTGACATTGCACACAATAACCGTTGGCTTATCCAGCTGCCGCAGCAGAATAGCACTAAGATAATAAGAAAGTGAGGGAGAGGGTAAGTACTAGGAAGAGGTGGGGGGGGGGTTGGTGGACACTGTTAAAAGACAAAACAACTACAACAACAACCCGGTGCTTAAACAACAACAGTGGCTCGGTGCTTAAAGCATGCATCACGCCGGTATGGGGAACTGACTTCAAATCCTCCGAAGTCACACAAATTTGGGCACAATAGCCTGCCTTTGTCATTGCAGTGTGTCTATGGAAAGGGAGAGAATGGAGACAGGCGAATCCCCTGCAGCTTGCAGGACAGCAAGTCTGACATGTGCAGCAGCAAACAACCAGGGATCCTCTCAAGAAAGGTACAACTTGAGGACTGTCAGCTGAGATTGTCCCCTGGGTGTGGCCATCTGCACACACACAAATATGCACACACATTCATATCACACACACACACACACACACATACACACACACACATACATGCATATACACAAATATATTAATAAATCAAGAAGTAGCTTCCAGGAGAAATTTATGAAGATTCCAGAAGTAGCTAAAGGATGCTGGTTGAGCTCAATGCTAATCAAGATTTTTTGGTTCTGTCTTTTGTTTTTATCATTTTATTTTTATTTTTACTTTTCTTTATTATTTGTTTTATCATACGAGGTGGTGAGTCTTAACTGTGAACTGGGCTTGATAATCACCATGGGAACAAATCTCTGGCCATAGTACGGAGATTCTACCTGAAGGTTAGCGAGGAGGACCAACCCATCCTGAAAGTGGGCAGCGCGGTCCTGTGGGCTGAGCTCCTCTATCAAATGAAGAGGAGGAAGCAAGCTGGCCGTCAGCACTCAACCTCCCCTGCCTCCCGACAACGCCCCTGCTCCTGCCGTTCCCCCTTCTGCACCAGGATGGGCTGTGCCCTCAAGCTAGGAGCCAAGCTGAAGCCTTCCTTCTTTAAGTTGTTTTTGTCAGTATTTTGTCAGGAAAAAAAATGAGAAGAGCAACTCCTACAGCACACATACATGAAATGGTGGTGTATTAAACTCCCAGTGGGTGCACTCACGCTCCTCGAGACACACACACACACACACACACACACACACACACACACACACACACAGAGAGAGACAGAGAGACAGAGAGACAGAGAGACAGAGAGAGACAGAGAGACAGAGACAGAGAGAGAGACAGAGACAGAGAGAGAGGGAGAGAGAGAGGGACAGACAGAGAGAGACAGAGAGAGACAGAGAAAGGGAGAAAGGGAGAGACAGAGAGAGAGGGAGAGAGAGAGAGAGAGAGGGAGAGAGGGAGAGAGAGAGAGAGAGGGAGAGAGGGAGAAAGGGAGAGACAGAGAGAGGGAGAGACAGAGGAGAGAGAGAGAGAGAGAGAGAGAGAGAGAGAGAGAGAGAGAGAGAGAGAGAGAGAGAGACAGAGAGAGAGAGTTAGTTTTATTTTTAATATGCCCTAAGCAGCTCAACAGTTGGGTCACTCCCAAACTTCCATGTTGCTAATGCCTCCCCTCCAACATTCCTGAATTATTACTTAGTAAAATCTATCTCTCATCTCTGCCGCCCCAGACCCAATCCGGGGAGAGGACCCTGGGCTGCTCTTCCCCGATTCTTCCATGCTTGTGTGCTTTCTTCCCTGAAGCTCTCAGGCTTGGTATTTCCACTTCCCCATCATGGGGATTCTAAGATTCTAAGACGTCTTCCTCCCCTCATGGTTCCCTTCCCCGGGGAAATCTCAAGTCCCGACTCTGTCTCCCTGTCCAGCCACTGGCCACCAGCAACTGTACTTACCAATTAGAACCAACTTGGGAAAGAGATCCTCAGCAGCGTCTTGCAGGCAAATATGAAGGTTCCCGCATGAAGACAAATAGCATTAGAACCAATCCACAACGCGAAAGTGTTCATGTAACACAAAAATGTTTTAGTGGACACTTTAAAATAAAAATCCAATTTCCTGGTTTCTTTTGAAAACAAGAGGAAATTTCACTGCAGGGTCCGTGTCCTGGAAGGGAAGACTCCAAGGGCTGAGCCTGGTTACCCAACCTTCAGTTGGCCTTAATCCCACCACTCCCATGCAAGCCCATTGGCTATTCAGACACTTAATGGTCTGCTTTGAAGCCTGTTGTATGTAGTGCATGAGGACACACCTGGAAAAGTACTCAAGAACAAAGAAAAGCAGCTGGAGAGGTGGCCCAGTGGCTAAGAGCATGTGCTGTTCCTGCAGAGGACCCTAGTTCTGTCTCCGACTCCGATATATGACTGCTCACAACCTCGGTTCCAGGGTGTTTTGACACTACTTTGGCCTCTGCAGGAGCTACATGCACATGTACAAACATGTGCATGTGTGTGCACATATACAAAGAGGTGGGTGACAGGGGTGGAGTGGGGTAAAATGAGTCATTGTTAGCCAAAGCAGCAAGTATTAATTCTGTAGTGAAACCCCAGCTGGGCAATGTTCCTGAAGTTGTCCCCAGTGATCAAGAGAGGTGGGGAGTGACCCGTGAAGAAATGCTTAGTGGTTTTTTTTTTTCACATTGACTGCTGCCTCTTCTACACGTCACAGTGGTCTGCCCAGTAGTCTCATTAACTAATGGTTAGCTGTATCAAGATACTCGTGGGGGTTGGGGTGAGATAACGTAGTCTATCAGACAGGATCTGAGTTCAATCTCCAGTTCCCACACTTAGGAAAAGCTGAATGTGTTGGGCGGTGGGGAGAAAGGTGGCATTTGCATGTACTTCTTGAGCTAGAGAGGCCGAGACAGCTAGGTCTCTGGTTAGGCCAGCCAGCCTAGCCTACATGCTGAGCTCAGGACTAGGGAGGAACCCCATCTCCATACAGAGGTGGGAGCTGGAGCGATGGTCCAGCAGTTAAGAGGGCCTACTCTCCTTGTAGAGGACCATGGTTCAGTTCCCACACTCATATCTGTCTGTGACTCCAGACCCAGGGGCTCTGACACCCTCTTCTGGATTCCCCAGACACTTGCATTCATACCTGAACACACACACACACACACACACACACACACACTATGTCTCTACAGAAAAGTAGCCCAGGCCTTGCTTTTCCCACAAATGGCTAGCTTCTACTTTTAATCTTCACTTGCAGACCACCTATCTCTTCTCTAAGATAGAAGCCACAGACCTGAATTCCTTCCCAGATGTTGGAGGGGCACAAGGCACTCCCTAGCTTGGGAGTTCCTTAGAATGGGCAAGCCTGGCCTGGCAGCAGTGGGTTGGCCTTGAAGACATGCTGTCCTGGGAGGCCCCCAGTGAATATCACGTTGAGAGATCTCTGAGGCCGGGGTCTGCTTAAATTATCCTGGCTTCCCAGAGTGACTCAGAGTCATCATTTTCTGTTCTTGGCTGCAACACAAACCTTTCCTTGAGCTGATGGACTGTGTGAAAACGGGAATCCACAGGCCATTCATTCCGGGCTCTGTCAGCCGGGAGGACAGCCTGCTCTGCAGAGGCCGTTCAGAGGGAAGCCCTGTGTTCAGCTCACCAAACAATGCCAGCTCCTCAAGCCTGCGCGTTCACTGCCTTCGCTGTTCTCCCCTTCTTCAAGGCCAGCCGTTGTGTTTCCCCATCCTTTGATGTAATGCAGTCCTCATAGGGTGATATGTTTGTATAATACCCGGACATAAAATCTAATTATCTCTAGAATCCCCATCTTGCTTTTACAGTTAGGAGAGGGGCCCTCCAAGCTACCAACACAGTTGTAGATTTTAGCATCACTCGGGGCACTGGTAGCACACCATCATGTTTTGTACACTCAGAACGCTAACCACTTTTACAGAGGTTTGGGGGGGGCGGGCGGAGAGGCGTTGCTCAGAAAAATCTTACAGTGCATATTCTTTCCAGATGTGAGGGTGAGCTGGCTCCAACATCTGCCACCCAATACATATTTGTAATACTTTATGGCACTTTCTGTTTACAAGGCTGCACGTCTCTGGATGGACAGCCCCTCGTGGGCCAAGACTGTCTTAGGCGGAGCAGATGGAAAACAAGCCAAAGCCTGTAGAATAAATGGACCATGCTCACTAATTGATTTATTAAGTGTGGCAAGGGTCAGGGTTCCTGGAGAAAAATACTCATTGTGCATTCCTACCTAGGGAATCCTGGGATCTGGAGGTAGGACTCTGAGGTCATCCCCCATTAGCTCACCCTTGGCCTTCTAGGAGGGAGGAAGAGAATTTGGACACACTCCATTTGGATTCCAAAACGTTGGAGGTTTGGTTGACACTGGAAGGAAACAATGGGAGAGGAGCAGGAACTAAGTGCCAACTGCATACCAGCCATGACATGAGACTATGCTGTCACTGTGAGATCTGTATTACCCCTTCTGTTTACACTGGAAGAAAGCAGGGCTGCCCCAAGAACTTCTCCAGAGAAAGGGGTACAGATGAGACCATTCGTACGGGCTCTCCTGGCCAGTGAGCTTGCTTGTTTCTCTCTCTCTCTCTCTCTCTCTCTCTCTCTCTCTCTCTCTCTCTCTCTGTGTGTGTGTGTGTGTGTGTGTGTGTGTGTGTGTGTGTATGTATATGTGTGCTTCTCTCTCTTCCCCCCCCTTTCTCTCGGAAGAGTGGGAGTGGGTGGGTGTGCCTGTGTCTATGTGCGTCTGTGTGTGTGTCTCTGTATGTCTATGTGTATGTCTGTATCTCTGTGTGTCTCTCTGTGTGTTTCTGTGTGTCTCTGTGTGTCTGTGTCTCTGTGTGTCTCTCTGTGTTTCTGTGTGTCTCTGTGTGTCTGTGTCTCTGTGTGTCTCTCTGTGTGTCTCTGTGTGTCTGTGTCTCTGTGTATCTCTCTGTGTGTTTCTGTGTGTCTCTGTGTGTCTGTGTCTCTGTGTGTCTCTGTGTGTCTCTCTGTGTGTCTCTGTGTGTCTGTGTTTCTGTGTATCTCTCTGTGTGTTTCCGTGTGTCTCTGTGTATATCTGTGTGTCTGTGTCTCTGTGTGTCTCTGTGTGTCTGTGTCTCTGTGTGTGTCTGTGAGTGTGTCTCTGTGAGTCCGTGTGTTGGTGTGTGAGGGTGGACAGAGAGATATCACGGTACACAAGTGGCGATCAGAGAACAAACTCACCTTCCACGTTGTTTGATATGGTTTGGTGTTCACCACTGCACATTCCAGATGATCTGGCCTATGCGCTTCCAGAGTGCTCCTGCCTCCTTGCCCATCTCCCCATATGAGTGCTTGGATTGAAAAATGATGCTATTGCGCTTGGCTTGACCTGCGTGCTCGGGAGATGTGCACAGGCCCTCGCGCTTTTACGACGAACATTTAACTCACCGAGTCACTGCCCTGCCCCTCACATGCTCATTCTTATTCTGTTCTTTCTGAGGGTGATGTTAACAGTTGAATCAGACAGGGATCACTATGGTCAAAGTCAGGGAGAGGCCGAGGCTGATGCCAGTCAGAAGAGCCGTATGTGTGACATACTTTGAGACAAGATATCTTTATCTCTGATTTCCAAAAAGATATGGTTGAGGCATCATAAGTCAAAAGCAATTAGGAGGGCTGGGGAGATGTCCCATGGGCTAAAATATTTGCCTCACAATTCTGAAGACCTCAGTTAAGGTTCCTAGAACCTGTGCAAAGCCAAGTGTGGTAGAGCATGTCTCTAACCCCAGTCTGCCTGTGAGAGGTGAACACAAGAGATATCCCTGAAGGTCACAGACTGGCTGGTCTGGTGCGTGCAACAGAGACCGAGAGGCCCTGTTTCACGAAGGCTGAAGGTGAGGTATAATATCTAATGTTGTCCTGTGACCTCCACTCAAGTTCAGACACACACATCACATTCATATATACATTATATACAAGCCTACCACACACACACACACACACACACACACACACACCACACTCACACACGTGCATGCACACATGCACATAAAGCACACATCACATAGCAGTATCAAACATGTTTTATGTTTCCTATAATGTTGTTCCTTCAGCCTAAATATCCCATTCAGAAGACATCTGAACTACCATAGAGGATTAGAGGAATAAATGAATAATTTTTTTGCCTTCCTTTTGCCAGTCCAGATTTTAGTTAGAATATATATATTTTCCTATTCATATTCAGAAATTTCCCAAAAGATTCTCTAGGGAGACAGCCAAGGACCTTCCCAAACCCCCAAATTTGTGACTGGAAATTTTATCTAAAGTGCTGGCTTTTTCTTGAATCACATTTCCTGAAGCCACAAATTTCCTATTCAGAATCCCCACCAAACATTTACCACTCTATTGCTTAAATTCAAACTGTACGTGGTTGTTCCTGACGAAAACATTGAGTCTGCCTTTCCTCTTCACTGGGGGAGAATTCATTCTGATTGGAACGCCAGCTAGTTATTAGCTCTAGAAGTCAGACTGCAGTTCAAGTCTGTGGTTTAGCTGCAAATGCTACTATGCCATAGACCATCCAGGTCATCCCCCTTCCTTAGCTAGTATTCAGCCAAGGTCTTGTTATTTATGATATTTTCCAAAAGTCTAAGTCACAAATGGCAAACTGGTGGACCATGACATGATGTGACTTTACCTGGGAGCTATGAACACATCTCTCTTGAACACCAGATAAAATAAACCAACAGCAGATCAGAGAAATGATCACTATAGTTTCATGAGCCAGTCAGTTTATTAGGACTACTTGCAGGAGCATGGGTGACTCAGGCAGTGACATCCCACAAAAGCCCACATAGTATGGGTGACGACTCATGAAAGTCGCATCTCTGGAGCTCCCTGCATGACTTTCAGACAGCTTTCAAGAGCTTAGAGTCTCTTCCTCTCCACTAATTTTTTTGCTGCCTACATAATTTGAGGAAGGAGGGGTTTTGTGAATCTTATACGTTTCAAGGATTTCCTGGAACTTGTGAGTTGGTTACTTCCTGAGCCTTAACGGCCCTCCCTTCAAGACGCAATGTTTCCATTTTAGAAGGATGTTGCTACACAGCATATGGTCTAGGTCCATCCCATTGGCACATTTCCCTTGGTCAGTACCATATTTGGAAACACTGCCTGAATGCCAAGGCTTAAAATGTTTCTAAGAAATAGTATGAATGTGTAGCTTCTCTCAAAACCTTGAACTATAGAGTCTGAGCAGCTAGAGAAGTGAGGTAGCCAGTGGGCGTCTGAGTCAATCATACCTCTGGGATCCGTGGTCCTCACCATTCTTCATTATCTTTTAGGAAGTCTGTGCCTATCATCTTCAGCTTTGTGATGTCTTATCAGTCCTAGGCTTTTTACTTTTCTTGTGTACACACACACACACACACACACACACACACACACAGTGAAAGCATAGGCCAAAGATCACCACTAGTTATCCCCCCACCCCCGTCGTATTTTTTCTTTTTTGATATAGTGTCTCTCATCAACCTCACCAAGTCACCTAGGCTGTCTGTCCAGCAAGTCCCAGGGATGCTCTTGTGCCCACCTCTCCGGCGCTGGGATTACAGAATGCACATCACATCGAGATTTTCCCATGGGTTCATGGATCAGCTCAGGTCCTTATATTTGTGCTGTAGACACATTACAGACTAGGTCTTCTCCTCTGCACACTAATCATATTCTTGACTTAAGATATTTTTAATAACCAACGCTTTAACTACAGCTATTGCAAGCTGAGATATGCATCTTGTGTGTTCTTGCATCTGCCTCCTTCCGTGAGATGCGTCTGTGCCTGAGGAACCAGCCCCGCCATGCCCAGCACGCAGGAGGCGTGGAAAGAAGAAGCAAGGGCGAGGGTTAGATGCTCAAGCACATTTGCATTTCAGGGGCAGCAGACAACTTTTAAGCCTAAATAAATCCCACGAAAGTTTCCAAACTGTGTGTGCCGACACAGAATTAAAAAGTAATGCCTTGGTTGTTGATGTGTGGGCAATTTAGATGGAAGTTTCAATTTGAAGTGAGATTTATTGATGATCTGAAACTCAGGGCTGTTGTTGCCAGCCCTCACGTCGAACATTGCCTGGAACTTTACATGTCTTCATAACATTCTGTGAAATGCATGAATACAGAAATGTATGGATAATTGACAGCTCAGAGGCTTAAACTGGTTGTGAGTGGCTGGATTTGATCATCTCTCTGCAATGAAACAAGGGATGAGGGAAGAAATGGGAGTGGAGGAGGGAGAAGAGGAGAGAAGAGAGGAGGGGGGAGGGAGAGGAGAGGAGAGAGGAGAGAAGGGGAAGGGAGGGGAGAGGAGAGGAGAGTCTCTTGGCATTAGGACAAAGATGATGCCCTAATTAGGATTCATTTCATTACCAGGGCTCATCTTTGGACAACCAATTTTGCTTCTATTTATTTATTTTTCCTTCTTCGCATCAAAGCGCTGGGTTGCACAAGGTCTGATGGCCTGGTCTGAGGCACTAAAGACTGTTGAGATTTGAACAGGGATTTTTTTTTTATGCTAGAATAACACACAGTAACTATGCATCTGGAATTGGGGCAGTTCTTCCTGCCTCTCATCAGCTCTTCAGAGGCAGGCAGAACAGGGCTGGTAGGCCTCGGTTTATTTATGGAGAAACGGAGAGGCTAAATGATTTATTCAAGATTGCACAGCTTGGAGCTGATAAAGGAGCACTTTGAACTGAGCTCTCTAGCTTCAAGGCCGAGTGCCTTCCACTGGATCGCATTACCGCCATAAATATGAACCCGAACTCCATTCACCAAGCAGGCCCCTTCCTTAAGCCAGAGAGGATTCTCATATGTAAACAGAGGTTCAATCCGCATGCTTGCCCAGTACCCGCCCTTCCTGGCTGTGGATGTCGGCCAACTCTGGCTCCTGCTATGAAAGATCTCGGATAAAGAGCGCATCCCTTTAAATACTTCGTTCAATGTAAAAGACAATCAATTTTACATTCAGTCAGCTTCAAATGCATTTATTTTACAAAGCTGGCTCCCCGGCAGACCAAAAAAACTGTAGACAGCGTCTAAATTTGGGCTTTAAAATCTGTTTCCACGTATTAATTTTGAGTGGAAACAATTTTGGTTGAGTTCAGGGATTATAAATATTCCCCAAGAGTTTTGGGGCTCTTGGCTGCTGTCTCCAAGTCTCACTCTGGTTTCAACCTAGGGAACTGTTACATCAGAAGTAGACAGCCTTGGCATGTGGCCGCTCCATGCGCCTGTAGCTGTCTTTAAAACATGATCTAGAAATGTTGATATTATAAATGACCATTTTTTTTTCCAAAATAAGGAAATTTTGCCGAGTTGAATGCCAAAGAGTCTTCGAAGGACGATTCCCATTCAGGGAGATCCGGTTACCTAACTCCTAGAAAAGTATGAAGACATTCCTTAGGGCAGCAATCCACACGCTGTTGGAGCTAAAAGAGTGGGCACTGTAGAGACACAGGACTTGTGAGTGTTTGGATGGACTAATTTTACCCCTCTATGAAGGAGCCACAGGTAATTTTAGACAGACAGGCAACCGAAGAAAGTCCCCCAATGTCACTTACAGTGGGGTGTTGCTCTGGATACAAAAAAAGAGCACAAGACCAGCTGTGCATAAAAATCCTGGTGGGTAGTATACTAAGGAGGATTGTTTAAAGATAAATGAAGGTATATTTTTAAGTCAGTTCTGACTTCTAAGGTAGTAGTTTAAATCCAAGGCAAACTTCATGAACATATCATCATTGACACCATGATGACTGAACTTCTTGTAAGAGGACCTTGTGCTTAAAGGAGCTCTGTGTGCCCGTGGACTTAACCAATATGTATGAGATAACGACCTCAGGACTGCTGTGTGCAGCCTACAGCATCACGGATTATTGTGTGATGGTGTGGTGTTTGATGTTTGGTGGATGGTAAGAATAAGGTAGAAACTGTAAAGACAGAAATTCAAGAATCCAGCAAGCAGCTCAAGAAGGAGGGAAGAGAGAGGAGTGACCGCCAGCAATAAATCCTGGCAGCTGAGGTTATAATAGATGGAATTCTTGCCCATTTTTTCCACGTAGAAGGTCAACAATTGGCAGGAACATTGAGTCTATCATAAGGTTTCCAGAGGAGAGAATCAACCTGGATATAAGAGGCAGAGCTCATGGGTCAGAGTGTGGCTGGAGAGCAGCAATACTGTAAAGACAATGACTTAATTGGGGGTACAGCTACCAGTGATTGCCACGAATAGAGCTCCAGTTGTTCCTTCAGAGGCCCCTTCCCAGTTATTCTTCCTTAAGGCACGGGACCCAGATGTTCCTGCCCATTGCCAGGAAGCAGGAGGGACAACTGAGTCCTGTCAATGTTTCTGTCAAGTGAAGGAATGCTTTATTCCACTTTAAATGGGGGGTCCAGTATTGGGGCTATACCTGGATCTAGTTCTTTAAACCACTGGGGATTTACATGTCTGAATAGTTGTTACTCATGTCGGGACATGTTGCAAGATGAATACTGCCAGCAGATGTAGAACATTCTATCCAAAAATCCAGCCATCAGTGTATTCATGGAGGCAAAGACAACACTCCAGTGCTGCCTTCTGTGATCTCTAATCTACAGTTTTCTCCAAAGAAATGTAGCTAAACTGTCTCATCTAAAGATAAGAACAAGTGAATGTCTTATTACAGTTAAAATGAAACAATGGATTATTTCTTAAAACAAGGGAACAACTAGAAAAACAATGAGTGGAGATTCCCTCCTAAATTCATTTTATTTTACTATGTTATTTTGAAAGTCTTACTCTTATGATCTGTTGTGTATAACACAGTTGAGAGCAAGACCCTCAAAGACCCATGAATCAGAGTCTACTGTTATTAATCAGATCATTTTATTTGAAGCAAATATGTTAAGCCTTGTGACACAAGCCCATGTATCACCTACATGGAGAAATACAAGATCAAGACCCAACTGGACAACTTAGCAAGACTCTCTCTGAGTAAAGTTTTAAGTGAAAGAACTGTGGATATAGCTTAGTAGTGAAGGGCTTGCCTTGCATGTGTGAGACCTTAGGTTTGGTTTCCCTGACTTAAAAAAATAGAAGATGACAGATGGATGGATGGATGGATGGATGGATGGATGGATGGATGGATAGATAGATAGATAGATAGATAGATAGATAGATAGATAGATAGATAGATGGATGATGATGATGGATGATAGATAAACAGATAAATGATAGATGATAGATAGATAGATAGATAGATAGATAGATAGATAGATGGTTTGATAGATGATGATAAATGATAAACAGATAAATGATAGATGATAGATAGATAGATGAATGGATTGATAGATGATGATAGATGATAAACAGATAAATGGTAGATAGATAGATAGATAGATAGATAGATAGATGGTTTGATAGATGATGATAGATGAACAGATAAATGATAGATGATAGATAGATTGATAGATTGATAGATGATAGATAAACAGATAAATGGTAGAAAGAAAGAAAGGAAGAAGGAAAGAAAGATAGATACATAGATACATAGATAGATACATAGATACAGAGATAGATACATAGATATATAGATAGATACATAGATACATGGATAGATACATAGATACATAGATGGATGGATAGATGGATAGATGATAATAGGTGATAGATGATAAATACATACATACACTCATGCATACATATATGACATACATGCATACATATGTATATAGGTAGTTGATTTATAGAAGATGAATACCAATAGATCAAACATATTTAAAATTTGTTGGCAGGGGTTCTTAGCCTCTACTCTCTTGAGTTCTTCTCCTGTTTTCTCCTCTATGATAGCAAGCTGTGTGCAGAGACCATGCCCTCTTTGCTCACCGATTCATCCTAAAATCTTAACACATTCCCTGCACACACTTGTTTCTCTGGTGTCTACTGGATAAGAACCACCTTAGCTCATGCTTAAGACAGAACTGCTCTTTCACTCCTCACGAGTGTGCTCTCTGCCTAATCTTGTCAGAGGACAGATACTGTTCATCTCATTTTCTTCAGCCCATCCTCAGAACAGTCTGGAAACCCAAATCCTAAGCCCAGGATATCCTATAAACACAGCCCAGTGAGGCTTAGAGAGAATTGGACCATTCATCAAAGTCCCAATCTGTCTTTTGCCATTGTCTTCATATCCCAAGCTTTGAGTACATGTTAGCATTTGTGAAGGAGGCAGGAGCCTCGCTTATCAGCCAGAGGAAGGGAGGTTGATGCATTCCATATGTTCTGTCTTCTAGGACTTTCTCCCCTACTGTGATGATGATGCCTTTACTGCCACCAGTATTGATCAAAGGTACCATTTCTCCTGTCAAGAGACATTGTACTGAATTGAAGATCTTCTTGATAGCCTCCTAATAAAGGGTACAAAGTTTTCCCAGATAGCCTAGACAGTGAAAACTGTTCCTTCATGGAATGTCACCATCTGGCCCAATCATTCCTCACTTGAGCCATAGAAAATTCAAACACACCGCAAAAACAACTAGGACACCATGGAAAAAGAAAATCCAGTGGCTTTCTTTTATAGTTTGAATGTAAAAGGCTCCCCACAGGCTCATGTATTTAAAGTGGTGATGCCATTTGGGAAAGCTGTGTGACCTGTAGAGGTCACACCTTGATGGTAGAAGTGCGTCACTAGGGGCAAGCCTTGAGAAGCCCAGCCCCACGTCCTGTTTACTCTACATGTTTAGAAATGATGCACGCGATGTGATCAGCTGTCCTCTGGCTCCAGCTGCAACGCCTTCCCTGCTGTGATGGAATAAACAAACAAGTCCCAACTCACCAAAATCCCTTGTCAGTAAGGACTAGCCCTATAAAGATTTCACTAATACGTGCCCATGAAAAATGGTTAAAACCTTCCACGTTATCCGGATCTTTTGACATCACGACATGACGATGTCCTCTATAAATGTTCTGGGAAGGATCTCTAGCTATAGGAGAGCAGAAGGCACCTGAGATTCACAGGTGGCAGCTTGGGCACACCTGCCAAACGTCAGGGTCTCTAACCTGAGATGGTTTGACTTAAAGTCTTCAATTTTATTGTTGTGCAAGATCAATACGCATCCTGGAAGAACTATACTTCAAATCTTTCATCTGGATCTTTTCTAAGATTAGGCTTTCTTTGCAGCTAGCCATATTCTATTGTGGACTATTTGTAAGTTATGATGCTCAGTAGGTCATATTATTAAATGTTTTTTTAATGAGACATTTCTCCTGCTTTTATTTATTTTTATCCTTGAGATGGAATCCCTTTTTTTATTAGATATATTCTTTTATTCACATTTCAAATGATTTCCCGTTTCCTGGTACCCCCTCCACGAAAGTCCCATAAACCCTATCCCCTCCCCCTGTACTCCAATCAACCCCCTCCCACTTCCCTATCTTGGTATTCCCCAACACTGCTGCATAGAGCCTTTCCAGGACCAAGGACCTCTCCTTCCTTCTTCTTGGGCAACATTTGATATGTGAATTGTGTCTTGGGTATTCTGAGGTTCTGAGATAATATCCACTTATCAGTGAGTGTATACCATGTGTGTTCTTTTCTGATTGGGTTACCTCACTTAGGATATTTTCCAGTTCCAGCCATTTGTATAAAATTTTCATGAATTCACTGTTTTTAATAGCTGAGTAGTATTCCATAGTGTGCACATACCACATTTTCTGTATCCATTCCTCTGTTGAGGGACATCTGGTTACTTTCCAGCTTCTGGGTATTATAAACAGGGCTGCTATGAACATAGTGGAGCGTTGTGTCCTTATTACATGCTGGGGAATACTCTGGGTATATGCCCAGGAGTGATATAATGGGGTCATGCCTAGTTTTCTGAGGAACAACCAGACTGATTTCCAGAGTGGTTTTATCAACTTGCAATTGCACCAGCAGTGGAGAAGTGTTTTATTGAGTATCTTTGCATCGATGTTCATAAGGGAAATTGGCCTGAAGTTCTCTTTCTTTGTTGGATCTTTGCATGGTTTTGGTATCAGCAAAATTGTGGCTTCATAAAATGAGTAGGGCAGTATTCCTTCTGTTTCTATTTTGTGGAATAGTTTAAGTAAGGAAAGAAATAAAAGACTTGTTAGATTTTAGTGAAAATGAAGACACAACATATTCAAATTTATGGGGCACAATGAATGCAGTGCTAAGAGGAAAACTCATAGCTCTGAGTGCCTCAAAAAGGGTGAAGATAGCATACACTAGCAGCTTAACAGCACACCTGAAAGCTTTAGCACAGAAAGAATCTAATACAACCAAGAGGAGTAGAAGGCAGGAAATCATCAAACTCAGGGCTGAAATCAACCAAGTTGAAACAAAAAGATCTATACAAAGAATCAACAAAACCAGGAGCTGGTTCTTTGAGAAAATCAACAAGATAGATAAACCTTTAGCCAGACTAACCAAAAGGCCCAGAGACAGTATCCAAATTAACAAAATCAGAAATGAAAAGGGAGATATAACAACAGAAACTGAGGAAATTTTTTTTTAAAAAAATCATCAGATCCTACTAGTAAATGCTTTTTTGACACAATGATGATTTCAATTTATTGGTGTGTATGAGGACGTAACACAGTTCTAAGTCAAAGAGCAGCTGCAGCTTCTCTGACAATATTGTTAATTAAACAGGGAGTGTGCACTGTGCCTGCCTTCCTGCCTTCCTCTTTCCCGCTCTCCCGTCTTTCATTCCTCCTTTTATCATCTATATCTTAAAGTGAAAAATATTCTCCCTTAATAGAAAAATTCAATCTCTCATACTCGTATTAGATGCTGGCTTGAGTTGAGGCAGCAGACTTGCCAGTTGAAGTTGACATGTTTATGAGCATTCTGCTTAAATGTGGCAGTGTGCACTGTCTAATCAGAGAGGAAAGAGAACACCCTCACCATTCGGAGGCCCCTGAAATAGTGTTTCAGGCATAACCAGAAGCAAAACTGCTGGAAGTTATTTAAAGGCATGGATAAACATTTGAGAACCTGCAGATACACTGGGGTTTTCACTTTTCCCACAAAAGATCAACATTTGTCTACGTCAACTCGCATGCCTGCTGTGGAGGCATGCGGATGGGGGAATGTTGACGTGGCGATCAGGCCAAGAGGTGTAAGATTTAAGGTCATTATCGCTCAGTGTCAAGACCAATGACTCATCGAGGCGGAGGAGATTGGGCTAAACCCAACAGTGCTATTCTCTGGCAATGGAAGCACAAGGCAGACCTCCACCAATTATGTAGGATCTTGTTTATCTGGACAATGCTACTCACTATTCCTTGGCTGTGATGTCCTTTGAAGAACAGAGGTTATTGTGTCCCTCTGAAAAGTGCAGCTCAGACAAGGCTTCTGTGCACGGCACACACATTTCCCAAAACAGTGAACACAAACAAGGTGGGTGTGAAAAGGCCTGTTTTGCAAACCTCTTGACTTATGGAAATGCACACATTATAAGACCCACCAAGAGATATAAATAGGACTACCTCTTTCATAGAAGATGGCTTAGAAATCTCTCACATGTAAATAGCATCTCTATCCATGCAAACAAAAGATCCTGATAGGGAAAGGGACCTCAAATACTATTAAAATGAATGCCTTTTATTTATTTTTTTTAAAAAAATATTTTTAATATTATATATATACATATATATATACATACATATATATATATATATATATATATATATATATATATATATATATATATTATGTCTGTGTGTGAGTTGTCCATGTGAGTACAGTGACTACAGAGTCTAGAAAGTGTTTTGTATGCTCTGGGGTTAGGATGACAGGAGATTGTGTGCTACCAGAGGCAGGTGCTGGGAAATAAACTCCAATTCTCAGCAAGAGTGGATTCTTAACTGCTGAGCCATTTCTCCAGGCAGAACTCAAAGAAGGAGAAGGAGGAGGGGGGAGGAGGAGGGAGGGGAAGGGAAATGGGTTAGTCAGTAAAGTGTTAGCCCCAAAAGAAGTAGGACCTGAGTTCTATCCCCTAGCGCTTCCATAAGAAAACAAGACATGGTAGCTTGTGCTTAGGAGTCCAGCACTGGAGAGGCAGAATTCCTCTGTAAGGGAATCCCTGCATCTCCCTAGGTGGAGAGGCACAGCAGAAGACACTGAATGCCAACCTCTGGCCTCTACACACATGTGCACACATATACAGGAGCATTTACACACGCGTAAATGAAGAGACAAGATTTTTTAAAAAGAAACAAAAACATGAAGAAAGTCAGACTGACTCACTCCTAGCATCTGTCAGCCATAGCGTTGTTGGGACAACGCACACAGTAAAATTGAGGGCACGCTCATCGCTATTGGCGTGAAGGTTCCATTCATAAGCGCTCTTGTTTTAATAGGTTTATTGCATCGTTGTGGGCATGTGCTATTGCACTGGATGGATGTGCTGTGAATATTTTTATAATTGTGGATAGTGCAAAAGTCATTTTCTGTTAGATTGCACAAATCCATTCCATTAGGAGACGGATACATTATTGTAACAGGATTAATGCGCCACACATAAACATAACCAGTCATATTCTGCTTGATAAATTATCTCATTTTAATCGGGATGTAAAGAGATTTTGGGATAACTCCTCGTTTGATTTGCATAATTGTATTACAGACAGGCAAATTGCATTATATTCTTCATTAACAATAGATGGCTTGTATAACTATTGTATTTTTGAAGGCACTGCACTTACATGCGTCCCGCAATTTGTCATCTGGTGGCATTACCCAGGAGTTCAGTCGGAAGAGAAGAGGCTGAAAAAGATCACTTGATTTCCACTTAGTCCGGCTAATGTCTCCTCATCCGACTGTGCCACGGCTGTGCTATTGTTTGTTTTAACAAATTGCAACCCAGTGGCAGAGAACTTCTTTTAAAAATCCCCTAATGTGCGGACAATTCAGCCCTTATAGATTTCCACGGCAGAAATGTCAGCGCCCCTAACAAACTCCATGTATAAAAATGTGAATTAAAATTAAATTAGAACCATACGGTTGATTTTATGTTGGACTCTGGTAGATGCCCTCTCCGAGGGAGCTTGCCTTTCCTCTTTGTAAGCCCAGACAAAAGCTAACAAGTTGTATTTCCTCGCGGGAAGCAGTGGTGTTTACAGTCACTCAGGGGTGATTATTAGGGACTCCTTGAGCCTCCCCAATGACAGCTGTCAGCAACCTCGTAGAAGCAATTGTGTAGACCTCTTAGCATTTCCTTGGCACGGCAACACGTGCCTTTGTGGGTCAGGAAGAGACTCCCTCTCTATGATAGGTACCCTGTTCACTGGGGATGCTTCAGCCAAACACGAAGAGACTTGGGTCTAACATCTGGACTGCATTGCCACACCCGGCCCAAAGCTGACAGCGGCATAATCAGGTTCTGTGCTTGCATTAAACATATGAACGAATAAAGGAGTAGATGAATAGACATGGAAATCCATCAAAATTCCTAAGGTTTCCAGGTGGAAACCCGGGGTTGGGAGGGAGGAAACGTCCCACTCTAACAAAATCCTTTCTTCTGCTTCCTCCACTAGATGGAAAGCAAGACTCTCTGGACACCTCCCACCAATTCCCTCCCTTGCACGCAGCTCTTGAAAGCTTCTAAGACACCTTGATCTTTATTTCATTAGTGCCTCAGAACAGCCCTGTGACACAGGTAGTAGAAACAAGAACTACACTAAAGAAAATAACAGTTGCCTGGAGGAGGCATTGGAGGCTTTGGGGGAATTGTGAGGGCAGATCACAAAAGCTGAGTCTCTCTCTCATCTCTCTCTGTCTCTCTCTGTCTCTCTCTGCCTCTGTCTCTCTCTGTCTCTGTGTCTCTCTCTCTCTCTCTCTCTCTCTCTCTCTCTCTCTCTCTCTCTCTCTCTTTCTCTCTCTCTCTGTGTGTATGTGTGTGTGTGTGTGTGTTAGTATATATACACATTCATGTGGAATCCACGAATCAACAATTGAGTTCTTCCTCAATTGTTTTTAAGACAATCTGTCACTGACCCCAGAGCTCACTGACTTTGCTAGACCCGTATGACCAGCGGCCTCCAGGGCTTCTGTCTCTGACTCCTAAGTGTCTGGATTATAGGCACACAGACTACCCAAAATAACTTTTCACATACGTTCCAGAGAGCCAAACTGGGGTCTGCAAGCCTGCACAGCAAGCCCTACTGAGCCCAACAACCCCACGGCCACCTTCTTTGCTCTTGCCATTTTTCTGTCCCCACTGGGAGATGCATTCTATGCTCAGGACCACTTTCTTTCTCCTGCCATCTCTCAAGACTCCTGCCCTGCCTGGGACCCCAGCCTGCTGACCAGTCCTGCATCTCTGTCCTTGCAGGGGGTGGTTACGTTCTCACTCCTTTCCTGGGTTCTATCCTTTTAGAGGGGATTACCCATCTAGCCAGGTTGGTTATTGGAACCTTCACGCATATGAGCACACTCATTCTAACTCACAAGACAATTCTTCTCTCACTTAACATAGACCCACAATGTGGTAGCTCAAGGATGAGTTCAAGAGGCAGGCACCGATCTTTGCAGGAATCCTTCTCCTCTCCATCCCTCAGGCTTTCAGGCTTAGAAGGCTTCTGAGCCAACCTTCCCCACACGGTATTCTCTGACCCAAGACCCTACAGTTTCCTGGAAGTTGGTGTCTGCACATACTGCTGCCCCTTTCTCTGTATATCCTAGGTATTTTCAAAGACCTTCTGATCTGAAGCAGTTCACTCAGGAAATGTCAAGGTGCTGGGCTGGGTGGGAGCCCTGACATTATACAAGTTCTGCATGGTGTGTCTGTGGTGTGTTTGCACCAACTTTGGACCCTTTCAAACTTCCTCCAAGCCTCCATGTGAAGTTTCCATCCCCAGATACTTCCCTAGAGGTCATCCCACCACACCTGAGGCTCCAAGCTCTTGAGGAAGATTGAGTAGTATACAGAGCCTTCTGCATGGAGGAGTTAGGGTAAGGACCCAAAGAAGCTATGGCCTGGCAGGGTTTGTACAGTGGGCCGAATCTTTCAGAGAGGAAATGAAAGGAGGAGAAGGAAGGGGGAGAGACAGAGAATAGGAAAAGAGAGGAGAGGAAAAGAAGTAGTAGAGTGTACAAAGGAGAGGATTGAGAAGAGAAGAAAGAGGGAAGAAGGGAAAGGAAAGGAAGAGAAGGAGACAGAGCAGAGGGGAGAAAGGAGAGGAGAGAAAGGGAGGGGAAGAGAAATACAGGAAATGTCCTGCCTCTTAATCAGTCACATACCCAGAGAAATGACTCTCTTCTAACTAGTCACACAGGGAGACAGAGGATAAAAATGCTTCGCTGGCAGAAAGACCATAACAGGTCAGGGTTTGACTGAATGCTGTAGGGAGACCATGGGGGGACATCTTCTCTGTGGACCGTGATGAAGCCACAGAATGTTTCTCATGCCTCTGAGGACTGAGAGCTTTGGAAACACCAGGAAACATCAATATTCCAGGCAGGAGAAGATCAATGTTTCCATGGAGGCTCTAGGGAGTAGTACCAGATTCAGCCACATTCACAGGAGACAGAGGTGTCTTGGGATTATAATACAAAAACTGGTGATGAGATGATTGCCTCTCTCTCTGGGGTCTTGTGTCCAGAAAGGTCCAGGTATCTATCTACTGCTGTCTGTGGAGTGTGATAAATTAAGGTGAATTGGAGTCTTAAGTCCTGAGTATGCTCTGGGATTGTGAACCCAGCACCTGTCACTCAGCGTCTGTAGAGCTCAGCACCAACACTGAACACACGGAATTTCAGCTGCCTCACATCTCTGCAGAAGTCCCTCTGTTTGCCCTACCTGTTCCATGCCTCCTGGCTGCCAGAGAGCAAATACTCTAAAATCACTGTTTATAAGCCGGGTAGCATAGAGCTCTCGACAGGACACCCTTAGACCTATGAGCTCCAACCATCTGGCTGAGGGCTACAAGCTGCTATTGCTGTAACTAGCTCCGGGTAGCATCAGAAGATTCACAGAAGCTCTTATAAGTCCTTGATTTCTATCCAGGCAACAGGCATCTGCTCCACAATGACCTTTCTGTTGCAGATGGACCACAGTTCCACAAGTTTATGTAATACAGAGAGCTGGGGAGATGGCTCAGTCAGTGAAATGCTTGCTGTAAAAACAGGGAGAGATGACTGTTGACACTCAGCTAGACTTCTCCCTTTAATACTGTCCAGGACTGTAAACTATGGAATGACAGTGGCTGCCCATCATTAGATTGGACCCTCTCACCTCCATTAACCCAATGTAGAAACTCACAGACACACCCAGAGATGTGCCTGCTAGATAATTCTAGATCCTGGAAAATGAAGTCAACATGAACCATCACAATTATTATCTAAGTCTCTACTGTGGGTGATAGGGACGTCACAGAGGGTACAGAGGATGGAGCCATCTGCATGGGTAGTGACAGCCAACCCAGATGTCATAGTCTGTGGGATAAAAGGGGAAAGGAAGGGAGAGGCGAATGGAGACAGGAGGGAAAGAAGGAAGAAAGGAAAGAGTGAAGGAAGAAAAGAAAGGAGGGAAGAAGAGAGGAAGGAAATCGAGTCAGATAGAGGAAGAACGACCAAGTATGGAAAATACCCTGACCTCTGTAGGTGGTGGGGACAGGGCTCTGCCTTCTGAACCTCCCTGCACCTTCTGGCTATTTAGGCTGAGCCCACAGAGGGGCAGTTCAGGTGAGGAGAGGAAAGAGACTCCCTAATGCCTTTTCTTTCCATCAGCCCCAAGCAAAAACAATGCAAATGAAATGTAGTCTTTCCTTTTATCATGCAAGGAGCATAATTGGGAGACAATGAGGAATGACAACTAGTAATGAACATCTTTTCTTCCTAATTAAAATTTAACGACTGTATTTCTTCCACTATTGCCCAGAGCTGCAGTGGGAAGTGCGTGTTAACAAGACCAGCTTTCAAACTCTCCTGCCACTGCTGCCCGTGGCTAGGCCCAGCCCTGTTGTTGCACACCAAGAATGACGTCACTATGGCCTCTCTTTGGCCATAGTTGTGGCCTCAGAGCCCATGACATTGTGCAAAGTAAACATGAGCAAGTAGTGACAGTCTACTTTAGTGGTGTTTTCTAATGATGTAATGATGGACAAGTATTATAATTCCTTGGCCTCCACTGGAGAAAATGGGCAGGGTTTCGTGATAATTCAGATAGCGGCAGCTGCCTGCTGAGTGACATGGGGCAAGCTGCCTAGCGGCTACATCCACGAATCAGCTTCATCTATGAGACAGAGGAAAACACCACAACCACATTATGGTGTCTGAACACAGGGCATAAGATGCTCAATATGGGGGAGGGGTGCAGAAAAGGTTGTAGATGCCTGCATTGGCAGAGACTTCGATCATCTTCTTAGCATTGTGTGTATGTGTGTGTGTGTGTGTGTGTGTGTGTGTGTGTGTGTGTGTATTCATATGGTAGTAAGTGTGGAAAGCAGAGGTCAACATCTGGTGTCTTCCTTAATTTCTCTCTGCCTTATTTTTTGAATGAGGATCTCTCATTGACCCCAAAGCTACTGATACAGCTAGACTAGCTGTCAAGACAGTAGCAACCGTGCCCAGCTTTTTAACACAGGTTCTAGGGGGATCGAACTGGGTTTTAAAGCTTCTACGGGAAACACCGGGTCTACTGAGTCATCTTCTCACCTTCCGCAAAGATTCCTTCTCACTCTCTGCGTTCAGATGCTTTTCTCATGTGTAAAACCTACCTTCGAACAAGAGCTTCACCCCTACACTACATTTTCCAGATGTCATTCTCCTTAGAGGGCAAAAACTGGCTGAAAATGGAAAAGAGGATTTGATTTGAGGCAGAGAGAGAGAGTGGACAGAGATCCACACGTCATTGGAACAGAGTGTGGCACATGGGCTGTCAAGGGGACAGCTGAAGCTCTAATCTCTCGATGGTGTCAGAGGACAAAGTTGCTTTGGCAAGCTGGTTCTCCTGGGAGCTTGCCTAGATCTCCTGGTGATTCTGACTTCTCTGGCTAGATAAGTTCCTACAACAGCCACAGTAGATTGTGTTAGCTTGTGTGTCTGCATAGATACACACTAGATTATGAACCTGCAGCTTCAGGCCCTGATCCTTACCGGAGGTGATGTGAACACAGCCTCTATATCTGTTGTAGGAGAGGTGTTGGCAGGTAGAAAGTCCAGTGATTATTCTGTAGTTGGAGGAATGAGATCCAGGATCCACAACTTGTGTTAGTTGCATTTTGCTTTGATGGGATAAGATACCTACCCAAACTCACCTAAGGTAGTAAGGGCTTATTTTGACTCTCAGTTTGAAGGCACAGTCCATGACGGTGGAGAAGTCACTGCAGCAGGGGTGTGAGGCAGCTGGTCGCATGTCATCTGCACTCAGGAAGCACCGAGAGGTGGATGCTGGAGCTCGGCATCATTTCAGTCTAGGACCCGGGCCCACGGCACGATGCAGCTCCCAGTCGGTAGGCAAGTCTCCCTACCTCAGTTAACCCAGCTCAGATATGTGCTTAGAGGGGTGATTCAAGTTGACAAACAGCATTAACCACAAACAGGTATGTAAATGGCGACCTACCACCCACACATATCTGCCAGCTCTGCTCTTGTCCCACCCCTCTGCCAGCACACCGGGTTCCAACCTAGAGCCTCTTACTAAGACTGCCACAGTAGCTCCTGGTCACTCCTCTGCAGCAGTGGGGAGCTTGCTCACCTCCCTTTCTCTACCGACGCACTTCCTAGACCTTGCTTTGTCTTGGTCAAAGTCAGAAAATCTTGCCGTGGCCCACAGGAACCTCCATGATCTACCACCTTCTGCCCTCCTCCCCTCCTTCCACCCCCTCCCGACCCCTGCACACACACACACACACACACACACACACACACACACGGGGCCACTGTGTGCTCCCGGAAGTTCTTCTCACCATCCTTCACAACTGGGGAGATGCCCAACCAGACACCCTCTCAAGCCACCTTGTTGTCCCTTCTGAAGTCTGGCGTGCCTTCTGCAGCCACCTTGGACAGACCATTGTTGCCTGTGGGCTTGGGAAGGCTGAGGAAGTGCACTTCCCACCTCCTTTCACTGTATCCGAACCCCTGCTGGGAAGCTCTCCCTCAGAGTTGGTCTGCTGAGTATTTGTGATCAATGACTACCCATGCTGTCCTTAGCCTTGCATGAGCCTGGACAGAGCTGCGGACACGTGATGTAACAAGTGCTACTTCTGTGTCAAAATGGCTCTGTCCACCAACTGACAAAACAAACAAACAAACAAACAAAGGACAATGTGGCCCTCTAGGGAAGGGTTTCAATGGTGTCAGAAAATGAGAGCCTCATAGGAGCTGGACTACTGCCCTCTCAAGACACACGCTGAATTGATGTTATATGAATGGATACAGAAAATGTGGTATATTTATACAATGGAATACTACTCAGCAATTAAAAATAATGAATTCATGCAATTTGTAGGCAAATTGTTGGATCTGGAAAATATCATACTAAGTGAGTTAACCCAATCACTGATAAGTGGATATTAATGAGCCCAGAAGCTCTGAATATTCAAGGCACAATTAGCAAGTCAAAAGATTCCCAAGAAGAAGGAAGGAGAGGACCCTGATCCTGAAAGGACTGGATCCAGTTTTGTAAGAGAGTACCAGAATAGAGCAGAGAAATGGTGGGGTGGTGATTGGGGAATAGGCAGGGGGTGGAGTGGGGTGGAAGAGGACATATGGGACATATGGTGAGGGGGGAAACAGGGAAAGGGGAAAGCCTTCAGAATGTAAACAAAGAATATAGAAAATAAAAAAAATAAGAGAGACAGACAGACAGACAGAGACAGAGAGAAACACAGAGACACAGAGAGAAGGTCAGAGAGAGATGGAAAGAGGGAGAGAGAGGGAGAGGGACAGAGGGAGACAGAGAGGGAGGGATAGAGAGAGAGGGGGAAAAAGGGAGAGAATTGGGACTAGGACTATGGCTCAGTGGAAAAAAGTCATAAAAACTTAAGTTTAGATCACCAGAACCCATGGAAGTTCACATCTGTAACACTAGAACTTCTGTGGTGAGTTGGGAGCCAGTGATAGAATAATCTCCAAAGCACACTGCTCAGTTATCCTGATGTAGATAGGAAAGAGAGAGAGAGAGAGAGAGAGAGAGAGAGAGAGAGAGAGAGAGAGAGAGAGAGAGAATAAGAGAGAGAGAATGAGAGACATCCTGTCTCAAGCAAGGTAGAAGGCAAGAACACACACACACACACACACACACACACACACACACACACATACAGAGAGATAGAGGAGACAGAGCCAAAGACAGAGGTATTCAAGTTTCATTGTGTTAAAATACCTAGATTTAGGTCTCCAAGCACATACTAGTAGAGAGCCCTGTTGGGAGGCTGAAGGAGCAGACGGACTGTGCTCCCTCCTCTGTATCCCAGCCCTGAGCACCTCATGGCCCACTGGAAGCATGACTGCATCGCTGCATGGCTGACAGAGAAAAATTGACAGACCAGGAATACAAGTCTAAATGGGGTCGGATATCAGCCAATTCAAATATCAGGGTATGTGTCAGGCACAGAAATGGACTATCCTTCAACAAGCTCATAGTCTCAAAACTCAGACCTGCTGGTACCTGGAAATGCACAGCCAAAGACACAGTATTTCCACACAGCCACCCCGCGGATGCCAAAGTCTTCTTTCTTTCTCCCACTGGGAGTCTGCTGAGTTCCCAGAGAGATCCTCCGGAGAAGGGAACACAGGGCCCCATTTTCCCCTCCATCGTAAATAGCTGAGAAACTTGATGGCTCAATTGAAAGCACTGGGGTGTAGGCGCTGCTTCCTCCCTCCATGCCTGTGTGTGCTCCAACTGATGTGTATATTTGTACTGTGCACGCATATGTGGAGAAGGAACCTCACAGTACAGCTAAACGGAAACCAAATACACAATGTGGTCCTGTCTCCTGGCAGGGGGGACTATAAAAACCCTTCTTAGGATTATAAAATTTTAGAACTGAAAAGAACTGTAGAGACTGCTCTGTTACTACTGCGTCTTATTTTATGGTTGGACAAACTGAGCCGAGGACAGACAACAGGGGCAGCCGATGGACTAGCTCCTCCCCAGAGTTACATCGTACAAAGACCAGACTGGTTCCCAAGCCTCCAGACCAGAGACCTTCCAACTTTCTCAGTTTGAGATTTTGTTTTCCTATTGATTAGGGAAGTATGACTAGGACCACAGGAGTCTGTAGAGTGTGGTAGTGAGTGACCTCAGGACTTGGCCACGTAAGGGTCTATTTTAAGTAGCAAAAAGGACACCCAGCAGACTCTCTCTCTCTTGCCCTTGGGCTCATATCCAGACTCCTCCTCTCTTTGTCCTGACCCTGTGTTCTATGTCCAACTTAACCCCAGTGTACACACTTATTATAAATACCGTTTCTTAAATATGGATGTATGCTCCAAAAACAAAAGTGATTTCACACATTCCCAATTACTAAACTGCACAGTGGCATGTTTGCTCTACTACAAGTTAGAGAATGGAGGTCCGAGGAGACCCAGGAGGACAGAAGAGCAGGTAGCTGGTAAACTGTCTGCCTTGTGGTGTGACGTTCTCATTGGATGCCAATAACGGCTCAATACTTTGCTGTCCTTCCCTAGGTGGCGCATGGTCTCTCTTTTTTACCTGCTCCTCTCTCTGCAGATGTGATGGGCTGCCTCCACGCATGACTGCACCAGTCTAGGTGAGCCACAGAGCTCATAGTGTTCCGCTGTGGAATGCTGACCCTAGAGAGAGACACACGATGGCCTGTGTTCAGCCTCGGAAGTCAATGCTTGTTAATGCTGGTCTTTCCTGAGCACTCATGTGCTTCCTAGAGACAGTTCTGGACTCGTTTTAATATTCTGCCACAGAATACACACCTCTATGACTGGAGAGGGGATAAGAAATAAACCATTTAAATATATTATGTACGTAACTCATGTTCACTGTATGTAAATTCACATAGAGTATTTACCATATATGTGTATTCGTAATATGTATTGTGCATATGAACATGGAATATATACTACATATGTATATATATATTTACATATATATATATACAGTCTTATATACACATTCTACATGTGTTATATAAATGGTGCTATATTTAGCCTGTTTATGTATCCGGCCTGTGTACATGTGTATGTGAGTGTATCCAACATCTGCACACATACCCAATTCTGATTGTTCAAAACTAATTATCTCCAATATATGAAGACTGAACAACTAATTTTTTCCCACCAGGGTATGCGAAAATCAAAGGAGAACATCACCTGCTCTAGAACCAGAGGCTTCCTGTTCTCAAAACTCAGTCCCTCCTTCCTGTAGGCTCCACACCGGCCCCAGTTTCTTGAATAAGACCAACCTACTCATTGCACCTTGGACTTCCAACCAACCAAACGTCTCTGACTTCCCAGGTTTCTGATGAGTCCCACACTCCACCAGACTCACAATATCAACTCTTAATTTGCAAACATATTGGCCAATAAACCACGTGTAGAACTAACTCTGTTTCCCAGGGTCCTCTGCACCCACCTTGCCATAAAACCTTTCCTTTTTAACCAACTTACTACCCCAGTGGCACTCAGAAGTGGCCTGAAGAATGTGAATGCACTTTTCTCTACACAAATGTGTGTGTGCATGTTGCATGCATGCATACCACACACACACACAGAGGGAGGGAGGGAGGGAGGGAGGGAGGGAGGGAGAGAGGGAGAGAAAGAGAGAGAGAGAGAGAGAGAGAGAGAGAGAGAGAGAGAGAGAGAGAGCAGTCTAGACCACATTCTCTTCACTCCCGTCTGGCCTTCAGCTGCTCTGCCCTACTCACTCGAAGGAAACAGACAGGGAGGACAAGGTCTTCTAAAGACCAGTCAATTGTCTGTGACCTGTATGCCTCTGAGGAAAGCATGTGTTGGGATTCCTCCACTGTGGTTTGGAAGAAGGAGGACGGACCTGGTAGAGAGCAGTGGACACACACAGACACTATTTAACCACACGCTCTTCCGGCCAGACCACAGACACTTCATTAATTTGTCCAGCGTGACATGGGATCCCATGATTGGTGCAACCCATCTCCATGCAGAAGAAATGTCTCAGCAACAGGAGTTCTGTGGGTCATAGCCAGAAAGCACACACGTTGTGTGTGGTGGACAAGAGACTGAAGAGACGATTCAGTAGTTAAGAACATGCACTGCTCTTGTAGAGGACTAGAGTTCAGTCCCCAGAAGCCATGTCATGGCCTCTACTGAGTACCTGAACACACACACACACACACACACACACACACACACACAAAGATATATACACAAAGATACACACGCATGCAGATAACTTAAAATGAAAAACACATCTTAAAAACAAATGGTCACCCAAATAACCTCTGTGGGGTGAGTATTGCCCACTACTTGACGTATAGTGCCAGGAGCTACTTGATATGTTCTCTCTCTCTCTCTCTCTCTCTCTCTCTCTCTCTCTCTCTCTCTCTCTGTGTGTGTGTGTGTGTGTGTGTGTGTGTGTCTATCTGTATCTCTCATAATTTTTTAAAATACAGTCTTGTGGACTGGAGAGTTGGCTCAGTGGTTAAAAGCACTGCTGTTCTCGTGAAGAACCCAGGTTCGATTCCCAGCGCCCACATGGAGGCCCATCAGTGTCTCAGGCACCGAGCATGCATGTGGTGTACAGACAAATGTGCTGTCCTCATATGAATGAGTACAAAGCGCTCATATGAATAAGATAAATCTCAAAAATTTTAAACACAGTCTTGTGTATTCCAAGCTCTCCTTGAATTCAGTCTGTAGCTTAAGACGATAATGAATTTCTGACCCTCCTGCCAGTAGCTCCCAAATGCTGAGTTTACAAGCATGTACCACGATGCCCAGGTTACAAAGTCCCCAGGGCTTTGTGTGTGTTAGCCAAGGGCTCTGCCTACTGAGCTCCACCTCCAACCCAGTGTGCACCATCAGAAGCTTCACTGTGCTCCAAGAAGAGCACCACCACCTTCAGAACAGAACTCCAGTAAGAACAGAACTCCAGTAAGAACAGAACTCCAGTAATAAAGGCTCAAAACGTCCAAAGAAAGAAGTGGTCCAGGTCTGTGACAGCGTTACATTTCTGTTGCTGCACACCCTGGTGGAGGGTAACTGCATAGGGTATGGAGAGCTTTGGGGGGCGCTTTTAGGAATTTGGCAGGAATTTGAGATCAGGCTGGGACAACGAAATAGGCTCAAGGCCAATAGAGCCGAGGAGTATATTGTATTTCTTGTATCTGGATCATCCTGATAAACCCCTAGACATAGTGACCGCGGGACTGTGTGTACTGCCTTGAGTTTTGCTCTGCTTGTTCCTTGAATACTTTATTTACACTTTTGTTTGTTCCTTAACTACTTTGTTTATGCCTTGAGGGCTGACCATACTCTTTGTATGTACCCAGATTGATATAAAAGTGGACCAGAAAAAATTAAACTCTCCTCAGCCTCAATACTGACTGGGGTCATGCTATGATGTTGTCTAATTGTTGTTTTTCTTTTTAATCCTCGCTCCTGCCCTGGAGAACCTGTCACTGATGGAGCTGGCTTGGTCAATAGGAGGAGGAAGCGATTATTTGACTTACAATTCCATGGCAGTCCACCCCTGCAAAGAAGTCAGGGCAGGAAGTCACGTCAGCAGATCACATCACACACTCAAGATCGGAGAAACAAACACATTCCCCCCCTTGTGGCCCAGCTAGCTCTTTCCTCTCTCTTACTGTTTGGGAATCTGGGGCCAGGAATGGTGAGTAGATCTTTCCATGCCAACTACCAATCAACACAACCCCCCCACACACACACACATATCAAACTGATAAAAATAATTAATCAACTGAGGTTTTCTTCCCATGTTCTTCCTAAGTTGGCAAGTTGAAAGAAATAACCATCATAGAATCATATATAAGTCCCTGGCTTCCTAAATCCTATTCTTTGCCCCGCACCGAGCCTGCACCTCACCCATCCCAAAGACAACCAACAGTGAAGGTTGTGGTAAGAAAGCCAATAAAGCTAAGGGCACGTGGCATAGCCCAGTGGTCCATCTCCAAAGAAGGAAGAGTTAGTCCCCTCCGTCAGGTTCCATGCACAGAGAAGCTCCGTCCCCTGTGAATGCCGTGAGGGCTTGTCCAAATGGCAACCCACAGGCTGTACGAGCCCCAAGCACAGTGATGAATGTGACCTGACCCGGAAGTGTAAACTTACTGAAAACATGAGCTTTATTTGCAGGCATTTTTTTTGTTTTTAAATCAAGTATATTTTTACTTATTTATTTAGTGGGGGTGTACATGTGTGCATGTGTGTGGTATATGTGTGTGGTATATGCGCCTGCTTGCAGGTGTTCACACCTATGAGTGTGCATGCAAAGGCCAGAGGACAATACCAGGTGTCCTGCTGTATCGTTTCCCCACATTATTCTTTAAAATTGGATCTCTGGAGGAGGACAGGCAGCCAGCAGTTCCCAGTGATTCTCCAGACTCCTCAATCCCCGAAGAGTTGGGGTTATAAGCGCGCACACACACACACACACACACACACACACACACACATAGAGTCATGCCTAGCTTTTACATGGGTGATGGGATCTGGATTCACATCTGAGCACAGCAAGCACTCTCAGTCACTGAGCCGTCTCTCCAGCCCTGTAGGATTGTGTTTCCCCCTGTAGCTCATGTCGGCCTTAACTGTGAACTTTGTATATGACAGCACCATATTGCAGTGTCAGAATAGGTCTCTGAAGCATATGAACACAAAGCAACTGGTGCTACCACATCACTGATTGGCTTCCACTCCTGAGCTCATGGTATCTTCAGAAGCCATGGACAAGGCTCTGGATGTCAAGATGGAGAAGCCAGGGCCCAAGCCAAGGAGTGCTCTGCCCAGCTGTGTGTCAGGAGCAGATCTCAGACAGAGCTTGCTTATCTCATTCGTCCCTGGATCCCACAGCCTATATGTGGGTTTCTTTTCTGTGGCTATGTCAGAATACCCGGACAAGCTTTGACTGAGAGGATAGAGGGGTTTATTTCAGACTACCGTTCTAGAGGGATAGGATCCATTATGACAGGGCAGAGGAAAGAAGTGGGGGCAGGGGTGTGAGGAAGCTGAAACAGGCTATAAACCCTCAACACTGGCTCTTCGGTGAACCTCTTTCTCCAGAGAGACTCTACCTCCTAAAGGTTCCCAGCCTTCCCAAATAGCACCACCAACTGGGGCCACTTGAGCCTGTGGAGGAGATTTCGCTTTTGAGCCATAACACTACCACACAGATTAAAGAAAGGCCTGTTATGCGTATTCACGTGTGTGCAGGTGTACGCCTCTCCTGAACCTGGGGCTTGCCTACCTTTTCAGTCAATCTAATGAGGCTGTTTTCTCTAGAGAGTCCATATTTCTGCCTCCCGTGTGTGGGGATTACAGGCTGGCTCCCCTTCCACCCAGATTCGCATGGCTTCTGACCCAGACTCTGGATCTTGTACTTACTTGCAGGGCAAGAGTTTTACACTCTGAGACATCTCCCAGACCCTCCCAATGAGATACTCTGCCTTGTTGTTTTGCAGAGGGTGTCTCTCATTGGACCTGGGGCTCACTGATCTGGGTAAACTGATGAGTCGGGGAGCCCCAGAGACTATCTCCCCAATGCTGGGATTGCAGGTGCATACCTCCACACAGCTTTTTACGTGGGTGCTGGGGACTGACTTCTGGTCCTCAAGTTTGCACAGCAAGTACTTTAACCAAGCCATCTCCCTAGTCCCTCCCTTTGTTTTAATGTGGCTTGACGTCCACTGGCTGCTATATGCATACCAAGAGCTGTGAGGACAGAGGCAAGCATACGGCCATATGTCCTTCTTGACCACAGCGCAGCCTGCTGAAGAGGTGATGGGGGAGTCCAGGAGAAGGCACATACTGCTATGTTGTGAGAAGAATTAATAACCAGACACCCTTCCCACATTGCCAATGTCATATCACGCTGGCACCTAATCAACACTTTGAAGCATTAGCATTGTTTTAATCATTCTCCTATTGGAGAACAAATGTTGCATGTATAATTACACTACTGCATTGTACTGTACAAATAACCATGTAATGACATCGTCAGAATTTCTTGGTTCTTCATGGTAATGCCAAGTATAATTACCATGTAATCTGCCGAGAGCAAACAAGGTTGTAATTATTCTGTAATCCAATCTAATTATGGGGCAACGGGATTGTTATTTGTGTTTAGGAGGAAAATATACTTGCAAAGAGAAGGAAAAGAAATGCGTTCTCCTTAGTTGAAGGAAGGAAAAAGATGGGGAGGGGGTGTGCGCGCATCGGTGCTCTGCTCAACGTGTTAGCATCTGTTCTGACAGTATAGGCTTCCTTAGGAGGTTAAGGTTCGAAGCCATCTTTGAAAGATCAAGGGTTGGGGTCATTTGTAGATGATCAAGATTGTGAGTCCTCTTTGGAAGATCAAAGTTTGGGACCAGTTTTGGAAGGATCATAAAGTTTAGGGGTCATCTTTTGAAAGCCAACGTATGAGACCATCATCTCTAGTGTTGATAGGATAAAAACAGCAAAGACGAATCAGAAGAGGAAGTAGAAAAGCAGGTATGGATTGGGGATGGGACAGGCCAATTCTCTCAAGTGTGTCTCCTTCAACAACCTGTACCGTGCCTCTGACCCAGGCTTAGAAGAAGAAAATCACATCATTGGGAATGATTTCACTCAGTTCAGTTTACTTCAGCGACCATAGTTCCCCACTCTGAGCCTTCTCTAGTGGGTTCAAGATTGACACAAGGTTAACGTCTGACTTGACAGAAACAAGAAAGAAAACTGAACTGAAGGTGTCACGGAGTGCTGAATGAAGGTACACTAAGAACTGCTGGCTTCCCGGGGCTTCTGGAACAGTGAGGTGGCCTGGAAGGAGAGAAATATGTTGTCACACTGTTCTGAAGGCTGGAAATCATCAACTGAAATGGCAGCAGAGCCATACTCCCCAGAAGGTTCTAGTAGCAAATCCTTCCAGCCCCTGGCCTCCCTACACAGGGCTGTAGCCTCGGGGGTCCTAGGTTTGTAACTCTGGAGCCTCTTTCTTCAGGGCACATTGTGCGGGTGCCACTTCATAAGGCATTCTTTTCTTTAAAAGTTATAATTTTTTTTCAGGATTACTGGGTGCATATGTGTGCGATGTGCATTTGGGCTGTGTGTGCCACGGTGGTCAGAGGTGGGGGGTAAGAGGGCCTCTTGCTCTTCTTCCACTGTTAGGTGGCTTCTGAGGTCACCATGTTTCCACACCAAGTGCCTTTACCCATGAGGCATCTTATTGGCTCTTTTTAAAATGAAAAGTTTAATATAGAGCTGGAAAGATGGCTCATCGGTTACGAGCACTGACTGCTCCTCCGGAGGTCCTGAGTTCAAATCCCAGCAACCACATGGTGGCTCACAACCATCTGTAATGAGATCTGATGCCCTCTTCTGGTGTGTCTGAAGACAGCTACAGTGTACTTACATATGAGAAAGAAAGAAAGAAAGAAAGAAAGAAAGAAAGGAAGGAAGGAAGGAAGGAAGGAAGGAAGAAAGAAAGAAAGAAAGAAAGAAAGAAAGAAAGAAAGAAAGAAAGAAAGAAAGCTATAAAAAGTTTGGTGTAAGTTTTAATATTAGTGTTTTCTATGTGGGCATTGGCTATCTCAGATTAAGAGCTTGCTTTTGCTCAAAATAAGCTCACTAATTGCATATGTCACAATTATATTCCATGAAGCTTATATGTAGACCTTATGGGCATTTGGACATCAACAATGTTTTTTAGACAAAGTCTCACATGACTCAGGTAGTCCTCAGGTACACTGTGAAGGCAAGAATTGATCCTCCTGCCTCTACTACCTGATTGCCTGGGTACAAATGTGCACCAAAATATCTAGTTTATAGAGGGTTGAAGGTCAAACCCAGGGCTTTGTGTCTGCTAGGCAGTCCCTGCAGCAGCTGAGCCACGCCCCCAACCCAGGACACCAACAAAGCTACTTGAAGCACGCTATAGTTCAGATCCTACTGGCGGCTCACACCCCTGTGCAAGCCTGTGTATTGACCATGTTAGCCACCAGCCTGACACTGCTTAATGGTAGAAGAACCTTTAGAACAGTGGTTCTCAGCCTTCCTAATGCTTCATCCTTTGAATACAGTTCCTCATGTGATGATGACCCTCCCCTCCCATCATTTCCATTGCAACAGTAATGTTGCTACTGTTATGAATCCTACTGTAAATATCTGTGCTCTCTGATGGTCTTAGATGAACCCTGTGAAAGAGCTGTTCAAGACCAAAAAGGGGTCACGCCCTACAGGTTGAGAACCACTGCTTGAGAACATAGGACCTAGTTGAGGAAGGGTCACCAGCAGTGTGTCCTTAAAGAAATATTGGGACTCTATTTCTTCCTTCATTGTGCTGCCTCAGACACAAAGCAACAGGATCAAGTAACGGGATCAAGCGACCATGGGCTGGCATCTCTGAGGCCATAAGATCAAACAAGCATCCTTCTTTCTAAATCCGTCATCTTGGCTACCTTGTTATAATATAAAGCAGCATGGCATAAGGGTATGCAATCTGGCCTGTAACAGGAGCCATTTTCTAACACCTGGACTTGGCACCTATCTTTTAAGTATTTAATATGTACCTTGCATGTGTTATCTGCTTGTCTTTTCTTTTGTATGTGTGTATTCATGTGTGTACATGTATGTGTGCACACATATGTGAACAGATATTAATATCAAGTGTCTCTCCTTGGATTTCCTCCACCTTGGTTTCTGAGATAGGAACTCTCACTTGCCAGGATCTCACAGATTAGTCTAAACTAGCTGGTCAACAAGCCCCCAAGGTTACCTGTCTTCCACGTCCTAGAGATTTCCCAAGCATGGCTTTTATTTATTTATTTTTTTAATGTAAGTTCTACAAGTCTGAAGTTGGCTCCTAATGCTTATCCAGCAACAACTTTCCAACTGAGCCATGTCTTTTTTTTTTTAAATAAATCTTCTGGGGATGGAGAGCTTGCTCAGTGGTTAGGAGAATTGGCTTTTCTTCTAGAGGACCCAAGTTCAGGGCCCAGCATCTACATGGCAGCCTGCAACCCTGTAACTCCCAGGGGCTCTAATACCCTCTTCTGGCCTCAGTAGGCACCAGGCACACATGTAACAGAGAGATTCAAGGAAAACAACCAGAATATTTTACAAAGAAAATAAAGAAATAATTTTTAAGTCCTTAAAATAAATCTTCTGTTTTTAATTTCTCTTTTTAAAATATTTACTTATTTCATATGTGTGGGCATTTTGCCTATATGTGTGTCTGTGTGACACCTGCATGCCTGCTGCTCACGGAAACCAGAAGAGGACATCAAATCCCTGGAATTACGGACTGGTGAGCTGTCCTGTAGGTGCTAAGACTTGAACCCAAGTCCTCTTGAAGAACAACCAGTGGTCCTAACTGCTGATCCATCTCTCCAGCCCCAACCCTTTCTTTACTTAATTGAACATTTATTATATGAACAGTTTGTATGCCCCGCCATAAGCCTTTTGGGATTCCGCCAGGTGGGACTATTGCATTACTTTACAGGTCAGTAGACTAAGACTACGGTTAATTGACTTAGGGTCATCCTGAGACATGAGACCAAGTAGTCAGACCTCGAGGTCTGTGCTGTTGGCTTCAGCACTATACTGAGACACCTACAGGTATCAGAAGGGGTGAAGAAACTCCAGCTCCTGAGACAGGTTTAGGAGGGCAACACTGTACTGTCTACACAGAGTTCTCGAAGAGGCTTCCTCTGACAGTAGATGGGACCTGGGGATGGGTGCCCAGGCTCACAGCCAGACCTTACTTGGAGTAAGAGTCAAAACTGAGGTCTCCATTAGATGTCTCACCTCGCCTCGGAGATTTCACAGAAGCTGGGGAAGGAAGAGTGCAGGAGTCAGGGGGATGGAGGACACCGGGAGAACAAGGCCCACTGAGCGGTATAGGCAGGGCTCGCAGGGGCTGTCACAGCGACTGAAATGGCACGCACAGGGTCTGCATGGCTCTGCGCAGGTCCTCCGCGCATGTGCTGTGGATGCTAGCTTGGTGGTTTGTGGGACTCCTAACAGGGAGCACGTGGGGCTCTGACGATTTTGCCTGCGCGTGGGGCTCTTTTCCTCCTATTGGGCTGCCTTGTCCAGCCTCGGTACGAGGGCTTTGCCTCATCGTATTGTATCTTGTTTCATGCTGTCTGGCTGTAGTTTTTTTGGAGGCCTATTCTTTTCAGAAAAGGAAACTGCGGGGGGGCGGGGAGTGGATCGGGGTAGAGGGGAGGTGGAAGGGAGCTGGGAGGGGTGGAGGGAGGGGAACTGTGGTCGGGATGTATTGGGTAAAAAAAAAAAAAACGATTGTTTTAATGCTTCTAAATTTATTTATTTGTCCTTCTCTCATATTCTGTCTGCTAGTTGCCTCTCTCCTCTCTTCTTTCTTTCTCTCTCTCTCTCTCTCTCTCTCTCTCTCTCTCTCTCTCTCTCCATACCATCTGTCTCCCCCATATCCACTCTTACTCCGTCTCCCTTCAGAAAAGAGCAGGCCTCCTAAGGCAACCAACAAAACATGTCAAAACAAGGTACACTGACGCTGGACATATATCCTCACATTAAGGCTGGTTGAAGCAACCCAGTAGGAGGAAACGGGTCCCTAAGGCAGGCAAAAGAGTCTGAGACCGCCCCTGCTCTCACTGTGAGGACGCAAGACCATAGGCGTCAGAGAGAATGGAGGGACACTGCTTCCACAAGAACACCCAGCTGCACACCCAAAACAGATCCAGACAGGCTCCCTGGTTTGTGCCTTGGTCTCTGTGAGCCCCTATGGGTCCTAGTTAGTTGAAGAATCTATTTTCAATTAAAAACAAAAGAGCCCTCTAAAACTGGGCATCCAGGAAGTGGGTAAAAATTGGGAGGGGGGAAAGAGAAAGTCCCAAATGCCAGAGACCCAAGAGGCTCCCAGGACCCAAGAGGGAGGTTATTAGCCGAAATACCCAACAAAGGGGAGAGAGAGCCCGTAGAGATCCTATCCAGTGGCTAGGCGTGGCTCCCAGTTGAGGGGATGGGGTCACCCATCTCAAAAATATTAATCCAGAATTCCTCCTCTCAAAAGGAAATGCAGGGACAAAGAGTAGAGCAGAGACAGAAGGAAAGGCCACCCAGAGACCACTCCATCTTGGGATCCATCCCATCTGCTGACACCAAACCCAGACACTATTGCTGATGCCAAGAAGGACTTGCTGACAGGAGCCTGGTGTAGCTGTCCCCTGAGAGGCTCTGCCAGAACCTGACAAATACAGATGTGGATGTATACAGACAAACATTGGATTGAGAGCAGGGACCCCCATGGAGAAGTTAAGGCAAGGACTGTAGGAGCCGAAGGGGTTTGCAACCCCATAGGAAGAACAACATCAGCCAACCAGATCCCCCAATGCCCCCAAGGATGAAACCACCAACCAAAGAGTACCCAGGGGGAACCCATGGCTCCAGCTGCTTATATAGCAGAGGATTGCCTTATCTGGCATCACTGGGAGGGGAGCCCCTTGGTCCTGTGGAGGCTTGATGACCCAGGATAGGGAAATGCTAGGGCACTGAGGCAGGAGTGGGTGGGCACGTGGAAAGGCGAGCTCATAGAGGCAGGGGAGGGAAGAGGGGGTAGGGGGCTTATGGAGGGGAACTGGGAAGGGGGATAACATTTTGAAATGTAAATAAATAAAATAACCAATAAACATGAAAAAAAAGAGTTTGGGAGAGCCTATCAGATCACACCGAATGTTTCCAAACTAACCCAGACCATTTGCTGAGATTTGTTTGAAGAGTGGGAGATTCTATTTCAGCTTGCAAGTTGCAGTCCATTACTAAAAGAAGTCAAGACAAGAGCTCAAGGCAGGAACTGGAAGCAGAAGCCATGGAGGAATACTGCTTTCTGGTTCACTCCCAGGCTTATGTCTAGCTAGATCTTTTATATAACCCAAGACCACATGCCCAGGAAATGGCACTGCCAACAATGGTCTGGGCCCTCCAACAGCAATTCGTGATCAATACAATCCCCTCCGGGCATGTGCTCAGAGGTTTTTATCTGAGAAATCCTTCAGTTGAGAAGGATTCAATGATTTCAGGCTGTATCGAGTTGATAGTTTAATCTAACTAGGACATGAGTCATGGGCCCCTCCGATGATACCCATGGAGAAGAACTAGTCACACTTTCTTTTCTTTTTCACTCTAGGTTCTGCCTGTGAGCCTCATGTCCCCCCTGCTCCCAACACTCAGAAACTTGCTTTGGGAAGAAGCTATAGTTATATAGTCTTAAACAGAGTGTAAATTCTTTAGGGACTGTCTTGTTGGGTTGGTTGATGCTGGCGTTGGCTGTTTTCTAATCTAAAATCAAAAGAATCATCACTGCTCAGAAATTAATCTCCTGTAAAACAAGTTGAAAAATTGCTTAGCAAGGTGATATTTAAAGGCCAACAAACAGAGACATGCCTTTGCCCCCACTTCTGTAATTGTGTTTCTGGAAATGGTTCAAACACCTGATTGTGTGAATGATGTGAAGGATTTTCATGGCCGATCTTGGGAAGTGATGCTTCTGATGAAAAGGGTAGATGTGTTTACACTTTACGGCAGGAGCAGGAGGCGCAGGGTGTGAGCACATGTGTTTATCAAACACAGCACAAAAGACAGATGGCTGTCTGTGGTGCAATTTCAAAGGGAGTGGTAGGGCCAAAAGAGATTGTTTAATTAGGAAATGTCAAGGAAAGGGAGCCAAGAGCCCTTCACCAGGGCTCTTCTATAAAACTGGTGTTAGTTGTTAACTAGTAGAACTAACTTGGCACCGATTTCATTTGGAATATTCTGCAAGACTTGATGGGACATAGATCCCTTTCTCTTCCTCATCATTACTGCCGCACGCTATGGTACAAGTTACCGTTTTGTTTTGTTTTGTTTTGTTTTGTTTTGTTTTGTTTTGTTTTGTTTTGTTTTTTTGAGACAGGGTTTCTCTGTGTAGTCCTGGCTGTCCTGGAACTCACTCTGTAGACCAGGCTGGCCTCGAACTCAGAAATCCACCTGCCTCTGCCTCCCAAGTGCTGGGATTACAGCCCGGCTACAAGTTACCGTTTTGACCGAAAAAGAAAAGAAGTCTTAGAGAGGTCACAGAGGTGGTAGTTTCTTTTATCACTGCTGTGTAAGAAAAGCAACTTAAGAGAGGAAGGGCTGATTTTGGCTCACAGTTTGAGGATACAGTCTATCATTGTAGCGAAGTCACGGCAGCAGGAGTGTAAGGCAGTTAGACACATTGTATCTATAGTCAGGAAACACAGTGGTGACTGCTGGTGCGGTGCTTGCTTTCTTCTTTATATTCAAGACAGGACCCCTGTCTTAGGGTTTTTATTCCTACCGAAACATCATGACCAAGAAGCAAGTTGGGGAGGAGAGGGTTTATTCTGCTTATACTTCCACACTGCTGCTTATCACCAAGGGAAGTCAGGACTGGAACTCAAGCAGGTCAGGAAGCAAGAATTGATGCAGAGGCCATTTTATATGTCCAACACCTACATCAAAAAAGCCACGTGGGCCCTAGTGTCTGAGCTTGGGAAGCAGAGACAGGATATCCCTGGAACAAGCTCCTAGCTAGCCTAGCTGAATCAGTGTGCTCTGGGTTCTGATGAGGGAGGACCCTTCCTCATCAAAATACAAATATAGAATGATCATGGAAGATACCCAACATGAACCTCTGGCTTCCACGTGCACACTCACACTGTAGGTGCGTCTGTATCAGCACATATATCACATCCATATATGTTAGCATGTGCACTATACACACATACATACACACACACACACACACACACACAGGAGTATACTCAGGAGTGTACTCTATTAAATATTACTACAAAGTGAATCTCAACCATTATATCATAGCATATGTAAAAGTCTCCTTAAAATGAATTTAAAAGTTCTCAGTGTACAACAGCTGGGTAGCATAAGCATAGGGAGAGTCCTGCTCCTTGTACTTAGTACTTGGGAAACATTCTTAAATAGAATCCCAGAAATATAAACTAGAAAAAGTACATACATTGAAATTCAAATTTTTGAATTTTTGTTTTTCAAAAGACACTATTTAACCAAAAAAATAAAATAAAATAAAATAAAAAAAGCCATAGCCAATAGATTGAGGGGGGAAATGTTGCAAAATGTATCTTACAAAGAACTTATGTCTATACTGTATGAAGAGCTATTATAACTCTATGTTGAATTTTGCTTTAAAATGGATAAAATATTTGAACAGAAATGTTACTACATACAAGTGTCAGGTGAACAAAACCAACAGCTTATGCTCTAAGATCAAGAATTAGCAAATGGGATCTCATAAAATTACTGAGTTTCTGTAAGGCAAAGGACATTGTCAAAAGGACAAAACAGCAACCAACAAATTGGGAAAAGATCTTCACCAACTCTACATCTGACAGAGGGCTAATCTCCAGTGTATACAAAGAACACAAGAAGGAAGACTCCAGAGAGCCAAACAACCCCATTAAAAATTGGGGTACAGAGCTAAACAAAGAATTTTCACCTGAGGAATATCAAATGGCAGAGAAGCACCTAAAGAAATGTCAACATCCTTAGTCATCAGGGAAATGCAAATCATAACAACCTTGAGATTTCACCTCACACCAGTCAGAATGGCTAAGATTAAAAACTCAGGAGACAGCAGGTGCTGGCGAGGATGTGGAGAAAGAGGAACACTCCTCCACTGCTGGTGGGGTTGCAAGATGGTATAACCACTCTGGAAATCAGTTTGGTGGTTCCTCAGAAAACTGGGCATGACACTTCCAGAGGACCCTGCTATACCACTCCTGGGCATATACCCAGAGGATTACCCAACATGTAATAAGGATACATGCTCCACTATGTTCATAGCAGCCTTATTTATAATGACCAGAAGTTGGAAAGAACCCAGATATCCCTCAATGAAGGAATGGATACAGAAAGTGTGGTGTATATATACACAATGGAGTACTATTCAGCCATTACAAACAATAAATTCATGAAATTCTTAGACAAATGGATGGAACTGGAGATTATCATCTTAACTGAGGTAACCCAATCACAAAAGAACACTCATGCTATGCACTTACTGATAAGTGGGTATTAGCCTAGAAGCTTGAAATACCCAAGACACAATTCACATATCAAATGATGCCTAAGAAGAAGGAAGGAGAAGCCTCTGGTCTTGGAAAGGCTCAGTGCAGCAGTGTAGGGGAATACAAGAACAGGGAATCAGGAAAGGGTAGATTGGGGAACAGGGGGAGGGAAGAGGACTTATGGGACTAGCAGGAAGGGGTCAACCAGCAAAGGGGAAACCATTTGAAATGTAAATAAAGAATATATTGAATAAAAAATAATAAAATGAAATAAAATAAAATAAAATAAAAGAGATTATTCTCTTATACGACACCTCCAGACCACAGTTTACCCTCCCCCAGATGACATGGAAGCAGAGAATTCTACCAATCCCTGGATTCTTGCATCTATTTCTAAGAGAACAGTCCAGAACCAGAAACCCTCACTTGGACAATTGTCTCTCTTTCTGTTGTCTGGTGTCCTGTGCTTTGTCACCAATAGAGGTTGACTCGGATCTCCTTGCTTCTTAGACTAGATAAAAGAACTGTCTGGGAACAAGACTCACAGAATAAAGTGCTTGGTGTGCAAGCATAAGGGCTTGAATCTGGGTGTCCAGCACCAGCACGAAAGGCAGGCATTGTGTTGCATGTGTCTGTAATACTAGTACTGGGGGCAGAGGCAGGCAGGTTTGGAGCGCTCACTGGACGGTCAGTCTAGCTGAGCCAGTGAACTGTGAACTCCATGACAAACCCTGTCACAAGAGAGTAAGTTGGAGAACTGATTGAGGAAGACCTCCAGATGTTAACCTCTGGCCTCTGCATGTGCCTGTATGGATGAGTATGCACACACACACACACACACACACACACACACACAGAGTGAACTCTTGGGACCTAAATGCTAGAGCTTATGCAAATCTTGCCTCTCATATTGTTCAGTGTACCAGCTTTGTCCACTCTCAACCTCTTTTGACCTAAAACAAAACAAAACTAAAAACAACAAAACCCTTCTCTGTGAACCTGTATCCAAAATAGGAATTTTAACGTTTATTAAGGACAATGGCAAATTTGCATACTAATGAGACAGAGGTGTTTGAATATTTTTAGATAAATAATTAGAGGGATGAATACTTGATACTGCAGGCTAGAGAGAATTCTCAGTGTTTTTTCAGGGTTGGCCAGTGTTTTGATTTGATAATTGGTGATGCTGGGAACACTACTTCATGAAGCCCATAATAGAAATAGGCAGAAGTATTTTAGGAACATTTTAGAAATTATTAAAAAATTCTGTTCTACTCCTAAGTCAAAAGTCATTGAACAGTTTTTGGTGAATTGCTGACCAGTAACTCAAACAGAAATCTTTAAAATTAAATGTTCTAACACAATATAATCCAAAGATATACTAATTTCATACATGTGCAAGAGATAATTGTAGGAAAATATGAAAAGTCTTTGTTTTCTATAACTTAGGATTATTTTTAATACTTTATGTTTTAAATTTATGTCCCAGTGTATTGCTGTAACTATTGTGAGACAAAGCATTGAATTGGGGCTTGCTTGCAGTTACAGAACTTTATTTCATTATCAACATGTCAGGAAGAATGTCGACCCACAGGCACACATGGTGCTGGAGACGCCCAGAGTTCGACATCCAGAGCCACAGGCAGCAGAGAGAGAGAGAGAGAGAGAGAGAGAGAGAGAGAGAGAGAGAGAGAGAGAGAGACTGGGCCTGGCTTGGACTTTTGAAACCTGAAAGCCCAGCCCCAACACAGGGACACCCTTCCTCCAACAAGGCTACACTCTGCATTCCCTCTCTGGTGGTGCCACTCCCTATTGACCTAGCATTTAAATATTAATGAGCCTGTGGGGGCCGTTCTTACTGGAACCAGGATTTATTTGTATGTGTTTGTTTGCATGCATGCGCAGTGGACCCAGAGTCCGAGGAGGCCAGCAGTGGCCCAGGTCTGCTAGTGCTCAAATTTAAGGTGGTTGTAAGTTAGACATTGTGAGTAGAGAAAACTGAACTACAGTCCTCTGCAAACGTGGCACATGAGCCATCTCTCCAGTCCCAAAAGCTCATGTTTCTCTACAGACGCAGACAACTTTAAATGCATGGTATAAAACACCGAGATTCATAGCATTGAATAGTCTCAAGTCTGCACTGAAGCATTTCAGACTCCATTTGTTGGCGTTGTATGAAGCAGCAGCGGGAACGGAACAAAATGGCCATGTGTCCAGGAATGAGGCTACAGATACACGCGTGAACACTGACAGACACACTGTGGATTCATGTTACCTAACTGACTTCAAATTAGTCTTTGCTCATTGTGTGTTCAGAAACTTTTTACTGTTCCCAGATACTTCATGGTTCCTACATTCAGTCACATGACCCCGGGACATCCACAGCTTAAGTCACATGACCCCGAATGGGGTGACAGCCACAGCCTAAGACACTGACGGTTAGATGACAGCCACACATTTTTAAACCTCTTAAGCGTGTTCAGTGACAACAAACACATTACTTATGAAGCAGTGTACAGTCTTTGGGTAGCTGTAGGTGTTGCACTGGGTCAGAGGTTATCTAATTATATATTCGAAGCCAGCCGGATATGATCCATCTCTCTGACTCTAGCCTGAGACCCTTTGCTGGGCATGTGGTTTTGAAGAACTATCAGGAAACTTCCTCAGACACACACACACATACACACACACACACACACACACAGAGAGAGAGAGAGAGAGAGAGAGAGAGAGAGAGAGAGAGAGAGCTATTTATTTTTCCTCTTTGTATAGCTACTGTTGTAGTGGCAGACTATAGATTTAGACTATCTAAATTAGAACCCCATCTGTATTTTATATACCCGTGCACACACACACACACACACACACACACACACACACAGAGAGAGAGAGAGAGAGAGAGAGAGAGAGACAGACAGACAGACAGACACACACACACACACAGACACACACACAATTTTCCCTTCCAGTTTCCATCCCTTTGTTGAGTTCTGTGATTTTTCTCAAAAAAGTCCGAATGTGTGCAAGCATTGTACGTGTGCACACATACCGTCATGGAGTCTGTGTGCAGTCACATGCGTGCACACATGCACATACAGGCTACAGGTCAACCCTGGATGTTGTTCTTTAGGAACTGTCCACCTTATTTTTTGAGCCAAGCTTTCTCTCTGCGACCTGGAGCTCACTGGAGCTGGCTGACAGAGGTCCCAAGGACCTTCCTCTCTCTCTGCCTCACAGTGCTGGGACAGTAAAAGGGACCCTCCAGCCCTGAACTCAGGTCCTGTGCTCTTGAGGCAAGTACTTTACCAACTGAGCTGTCTCCCGGGCCCTTCGTGGCAAACCCTTGTTCCCCATCTACAATCTTATGTTTCCCACCTAGACGGAGAGGGAAATCCCAAGATCTTGTCATGACCTTGAAAACCATGACTTTCCCCACAGCAGCTTGCCCTGGGCCCAGTACGCACTACATTTAAAGTATTAGAGGTTTTTGACACTCCTGTCTTAAACTCTCTCCAAATAACAAGCTTTAGCACAAAGAAAGAAGCCAGAGAGGAGAGAGCAGAGACCACAGCTTGCATCTGGATTCTCTTGATCGGGCGTGCTGGGGAGAGATTGCGCCTGTGTTTTCGAGCCTTTGCTTTGAGTGGAGCTTCTCTCTCACAGGGGATCTGGAGGGAAGAACAACAGAGCAGCATCAATGGCTGGCTTGATAATCCTACAGCCATTGACTTGAAGCTCATACTGAGCAAGGGGCCCCCGCCTGCCTAATGCACTGTGTGGATGCCCACTTTTAGCAGGCCTTAATTGATGGATTATTGACAGGGAGCAGGGATGCTGAGAGCCTGCAGTGAGAGACTATGGGGGAGATGTGAGCTCCTCCAAAGCCCTTATCTGATATTCGGTCACGTGTTAGTCAGGCTCCTCTAGAGGGCCAGAACCAACCGAATGAATTTACGCACTACAAAGGGAATGTATTAGATTGGCTTGCATAGGGCCTGGGTGTTCCCACATGGGCCGTCTGCACACTACAGAGGCTGAACACCGAAGAACTGCTCAGTCCACAAGGCTTGGTAGTCCTAATTTGATGCAGAGGGTCGGAGTGATTCTTGGAGAACTGGTAGTCTTCAGTCTGTGTTGGAAGGCTGAAGAAGTCAGGTTCTGATGACAGCAGCAGCAGCAGCATCTCCATCAACATCATCACCACCACTACTCCCACCACCACCACCACCATCATCATTAGTAGCAACACCAACAGAGAGCTAGATAAATTTATCAGTAAGTAGTAAAGGTAGGGGCTGGGGAGATGGCTCAGTGTTTAAGAGCACTGACTGCTCTTCCAGAGGTCCTGAGTTCAATTCCCAGCAACCACATGGTGGTTCACAACCATCTGTAAAGAGATCAGATGTCCTCTTCTGGTGTGTCTGAAGACAGCTGCAGTGTACTCACATAGATAGATGGATAGATAGATAGATAGATAGATAGATAGATAGATAGATAGATAAATCTTTTTTTAAAAAGAAGTAAAGGTAGGCAAATAGGACTATTTTTTCCTTGGTCTTCTGTATATCTGAGCAGTCACTTGGAAGTTTGCTTTGTGGGTGCGTGTGTGGTATTTTCCTCCACCCCCATTTCACCCTTCCCAAAAATGGCCTCAAAGATCCTCTCAGAGGTAAATCTCAGACTCAGTCAAGATGACAGTCAAAATTAACCATCATAAATCAGGACCGAGAGAACCAGCCCTGGAAGATATCCCCACCCACAGCTTTGCTCCTGCTTGGCTGGTCCAGTCCTCCCAAGGCCAAGCATCTTCACACTCCCCTAAGCTCATTGATAGGCCTCTATCTCACACTTCTGTACAGTCAAGGAGAGGCTCTCATCCCTTGATATCTTCAACGGGTAGGAGTTATGATAGGGCAGGCAGTGGGCAAGACATCTAACTACTTTTATTATAGCTACTGTGTCACCATCCACAGAGACCTAGAACTTTCCCTGGTAAAGAGCCAGAGCTGGCTGCCTTCCTAAAACATAAGGCCAGCCTTTCATGCTCACACAGCTTAGCTGTAGGAGAACACGAGACAGAATTTGATGAAAGTGATAGAGAAAAGGCTTCAGTGATGGGCAGGCAAACATGTTTTAGAGTCTGCAGGTACCAGTCTTAGATGAAGGTTCCAAAGTGAGCAGTGAAAATATGCACCTGGGGGGGGGGAATGAATTCTGTGCAACTTTATTTAAATGATCACAGCTCAGCCTTGGGTGGACAGAAAACCAACTGTAGCATGGGCCATATTGCAGACTCCTGGAAACAGGAGATGACGAATTCCTCCTGAGCCAAACAAGCCACGGGAGGTCACAAAATGGCTCTGGCTTGAACGTCAGGATGCTAAGTTCTGATCCTTTCTGGAATCAATTTTCTACGTGATGTTAGTTAAACAAATCTTTTACCTTTCAAGAGTAAAATTAAAATGTAAATTAAGAGTGAAAACTAGGTGACCTCAATAATCTATTAAGTTCCGTACTCCCAAAGAACTCGATGTCCTCCTGCAGAAACATTTGCACATGCATGCTTATTGCTGCATTAGCTACAGTAGTTAGGAAAGGGAACCAGCCTAGATGTCTATCAGCAGATGGATAGATAATGAATTGTGTTTACAGGCAGGAGAATCATATTCAACCATGAAGCAAAATGAAATTATGAAAATTTCATGAAAATGAATGATTAAAAATATTAAATACTGTACCCCAGACTCAAAAAACACTACATGTTCTCCCTTGTGTGTAGATCTTAAACTCTTTCAAAGTGATTTTAGGAAGGACCAGATGTTGAGGATGGAGGATGTGGAAAAGGGGGAATAGGACATGTGATTGAAAGAGGGTAAGGATGTGGGGGCCAGGACTAGCTCAGTTGTGAAGAGCTTGCCTTGCAAGTATGGGGACATGATATAGAGCTCTCAAACCCACATTAACACTGAAAGGTCCAGGCATGGTGTCTTCATATACTTACCAACTCAGCGCTGGGTAAGCAGAGACAAGTGAATCCCTGGGGATCACTCATTTAGCTTAGCCTAATTGGCAAGTTCCAGGCCAGTGAGACACCCTGTCCCCAAAACAAACAAACAAACAAACAAACAAATAAACCCCAACAAAACAAGAAGGAGGAGGAGGAGAGGAGGAAGAAGAGGAGAAAGAGGAGAAGCAGGAGCAGAAGGAGACACGGAAGACATGAAAGAAGGAGAAGAAGGAGGAGGAGAAGTATAGGGAGGAGGAGAACAGAAGGAGGAGGAGGAAAAGGAGGAGGAGGAGGAGGAGGAGGAGGAGGAGGAGGAGGAGGAGGAGAAGGAGAAGAAGAAGAAGAAGAAGAAGAAGAAGAAGAAGAAGAAGAAGAAGAAGAAGAAGAAGAAGAAGGAAAAAACTTGAGAAATGATACCTAAGCACATGCCTGCAAATGCACACACACACACACATGCTCATGAATGCACACAAACACACACATGTATACACACACAGAGAGAAGGGAACTAAAAGAAGTCACTGGGGGTGGAAGGCTACAAAGAGAGGCCAAGGGACAGGAGGAAGAGAAGGAGGAGGACCAACAAAACCTAATTGTTTAAAAAAATCCCATAATGAAAACTGAAACTCTGTGTGCTAATTTTTAAAAAGGGCAGAAATGTTCAGTTGTCAAGTGATGTATAAATTCCCTCCTGGAGAGAGAAGAGAACACTAGGGTGCCTCCTATAGCTGCTCTTTGTTGAATCCTGAGCATTAAGGACTGGAAGTCCAGAAGAGTTCTCACAAGTCAACACTGCCCTCCCAGAACCCGAGAGTCAAAAATTCCATCCAGAGCTACTGAGACAGAAGATAAAAACTGAGGCTCCACCCTGGGACTTTGGAGACTCCAGCAGCTCCCTCGGCTTACATCTCTCGTATCCCATCACAGGCTACAGAAAACATCGGGGCTTTTCTTATTTGATTTGGTAGGACTGAAGACTGAATCTGCAGCATCCACATGTGAGGGGAGTGTTCTCCCACTAAGGGACAGCCCACGCCCCGTAAAATCACCCGTGTCATTTCTTGGCTGTTCTACTTCATCGTTGCTCAATGGGAAGCACTTTGCCAGACAGCACTGTTTGCATGCCAAGCACTGAGCAAGACACAGGAACATCAAGACAGGTCAGCCAGGAGTGCATCCGGCCATGGTACTCATCCCTTAGAAATGGCTGTGGGGAGGTCAGGGAGTCGGCTCAGCCAGTGAGGCGCTTGCTGTGCCAGTGTGAGGAGCTGAGTTTGATTTTCAAACCCCCTATATAAAATTGAGTGTAATGACACATGCATATAACCCCCAGTGCTGGGAAAGGCAGAGACAGGCAGATCCCTGGGACTCACTGGTCAACCAACCTAGACAAATAGGCAAACTCTATGTTTAGTGAGAGATCATCTCTAAAAATTCAGGGTGGGAGGCCAATGAGATGGTTCATCGGGGAAAGTAGCTTTCAGCCATGCCTAAGGATCTGAGTTCAAGATCTGGAACCCAAACAGTACAAAGAGAAAAATAACTCCCTCACATGGTCCTCTGCTACCATATGTGTGTCTTGGCACACACAAGCTGCACACACACACACACACACACACACACAATAAATAAGTAAACAAATACTAAATAAATAAATATATTAGTAAATATACTAGGGAAAATAGGCAAATTAGATGGCTCCTGAGGAACAACCCAACACGTGAACATATACATGCACACACCCACACACACCTACATGGAAATGCACACACACACACACACACACACGCACACACACACACACACATGTTGGAATAAAGGCACACCCTGACATTTCCCATGTCTTCTTTTTCCCCCCAGAGGGAATCTTCAGTAAGAAGAATCCAGAAACCTCTTGTCCCACCATTAAATATACAAGGCACTCTGGTCTCTTCCTCTGCTTTTGCCTTTTATCCCTGTAAACTCAGTTCTGGTCGGGGATACGTGTGGGAGTGTGCAGAATGAAACCTCCTTGTGTGTGCATGTTGAAGTCCAGAAGCAAAAATAATTAAAACTCTGGCCTTCTATCTCCCATCTCCAATTCCACTCCATTGTTCTGAGAAGGGTGTGAGAGGTGTGCTTCCCCTGCTGTGTGATTTAAAATTGAGTTCACACTTAGCTAGCGTTCTGCTATTCGGCAGGTTTCAGTCCATGCCTTGCAGGCTCCTGCCTGCCTACAGGTGCAGTTCCTCTTCTGGGGCTCAGGGAGGGGCCATGGGCTGGTACTGAAAGCCTTCTGTGTTAGTGGCTTCCTGGAGGCTGGGCAGCTGCCGATGAAAATGTTTAGGTGCAGTGCTAAGACTCCATGCCTCTGCAGAAAGAGTGCGGGAGTGCAAACAGACCCGTGACATAGAATTTCTTCTCTTGGTGCTGTTTGTTGGAGTCCAAGCCACTGTTTGGTGCACACAGCGGCAGTGCTAATGAATCTATTCAATCTAATCTTCATAATCATGGCATCTCCAAGGTAGAAAATTAATTGGATGAAGTTAAATATCCCCTTTTCATGTCAACAAAATTGGTTTTTCTAGGGATTAAAGGATTAACGTGGTGTTAAGTCCCTAAAGAGGTTAAAATACTTTATTATTCATTACAAAACACAAAGATAGGGCTGTTATTTTTCTTCCTCCTCCTCTGTCACACATCTCATTAAAATGAAGCACCAAGGAGTGCGGCTCAATTTCAGGGGCTCTCCGTGCCCTTCAAATGCAGGGCTTCCCCGATTGCTCTTTTGAGGGGAAATGACCTGAACTGTGCTGGGGTGAGGCCCTTTCCAGCCTATTGATAAATCCAAACAACCAGCAGGTGGGGGTGAGGCTACTGTGGAGTCGCAGAGGCCTTAAACGGGCGCCTCTTCACAGTGACTCTTTTGTTGCTTTTAACCAAAAAAAGGCTTAAATCTTGCTCAGTCCCTGACACAGTGTTTTCAGTTTGGGTCAAAGGATAGAGAGAAGGCAGTAGTCTCCTTTCAAAGTCAGGCGTGAGCAAGGAAAAGCCGAGTGCTTTCAGATCCACTTTCATGCTTTGCATAATTCTGAGTTGGAAAACTAATTTTCTGGGTGAGTGTGTGGGTGTGGGTGTGGGGGTGGGTGTAGATGTGAATGTGTATATGTATGTGCGAGAGTATGTGAGTGTGTGTGGATTGAGTGTGGATGTGTAGGTGTGGGGGTGTGGTGGGTAGATGTCTGAATGTGTGGGGTTGGGGATGTGGGTATGGACGTGTGTGTGTGTGTGTGTGTGTGTGTGTGTGTGCGCGCGTGCTTGGATTACAGGTATGAGCCACGGCATCCAGCTTTTTAACATGGGTTCCGGGCATCAAACTCAGGTCCTCATGGTTGCATGGCAAGCACCTTACCCACTGAGCCATCTCCCACATTGTTTAATTCAATGCTAACGTTTTGTACCCAGAGATAACGTAGGAGCATTTCTATGATGTAACTCAACAGAAAATGACAAAATGACCAATGGCCGTGTATCCCTGAAGTCCCAGCCCAGAGGCTTTCTTACTCACCTCTTTATCCGTCACACCAACACTCTCCATTCTCCTAGAGCTGTGGACTTTGTGACCAAAGGCCTACACTTGGAACATGAATGCTAAGCGTCAGATGTTAGACTGTGACCGGAGCACAAGTGACCAAGGTCACTAGCTCACAGAAAGGCCATCCATGGCTCCAAGTTCCAAAACCAAGTCTCTGGGTTCTTAGGATATATGCTCTTCAGGCTCAGCAGGCCATGGCTACATTCCCCCATTAAAGTCTGCCCTAGTCTTCTTCAAGGAACTGTAAAGAGAAAGCTATACATTCGGACACTGTTGAGACAATGTTGAAAAGCTGTTTGCTAAGGAAACTATGAATGGTGGCGCTGAGCTCCTGGTGCGAAATAGTCACAACAAAATCAAAGCAGAGAAGGGAGGCCGCATGTTCACAGACATTAGAAATTCTGGACAGACGAGCAGGCGACAACTGTCAATGAAGACATCCAGTCTAGAAGAAAGACATATAAAGGAAAATGTAGATATAAAGAAGACGTTCAGCCTAGAAGAAACGTATACGAGGAGGCAAGGAGGGTTACCTAGGAGACCATACAGGCTAGCTTTCTTCAAGAGCAACTGACATGCTTTTCCATCTCGAACTCAGAGTTCTCTAGGGGAACAGAACCTATGGACTAAGTATGTTCTTAAAGAGTATCTATTTATTAGCTTGACTTACATGGCAAGGTCCGGGAAGTACAACTATGACTGTCTCTCACACCAGAACTCGACAGTTGATCAGTCCATAAGGCTGGATGCCTCGGCTGGCACTGGAGGACTTCTGGAGAGCCACATTAAAAGCAGTGAAGTTTCCCTTCCTCCATGTCCTTTTGTAAGATCCCTACCAGAAGGTGCCGCCCCAACACACAGTAGGTTAGGGCTTTTCATATCATTCAATATAATCAAGACAATTCTCTCCTGCAGATACACCCGAGGCCAACCCGATCTCCCCACACCATTCTAGGTCATATGACGTTGATATTTCTAAAGCTAACCATTTCACTGTTTTCCCATCCCAGGAATGCTTGCTTCCTTGACTGCTCCTGCCTGTGACTTGTGCCTCCTCTAACGTTTGAAAGGAGGTTTGGGGCCTGGGGTGGGGAGCTCAGTTTCTGAGGTGGGAGCCTGCGATGTATTCAGAGGACAACGAGAGCCTGGAGGTTTCCAGAACAGGAATCCGCTTGAAGAGAGCTGCATGCTGAGAAGACTGGGCCAAGTGGGGAGTGAGGCACAGGCACAAATGTGGAGGAAACTCAAGCGGATAAAGACGGTAAAAAGACACAGCTGGGCACAAACCGCCTGGACCACACAGGACAGCTAGAGTGCAGGAGAGCGGAGATGGCTTTCCCACCTATCTTTATTCAGGTGTGCTTTTTGGTAGGCAAGGTGAGCGGGCTGTGCTTTCTACGTGAGATTATGCACGAAATCTGTCCACTGGCTGCAGAACAGGAACAGGAACTGTAAGTGGGAGAGGGGAGCTTCATTTCCAGATGGTCCCTAGAGAGGCAGGGAATTCAGCCAGGCACTACTTCTCAAATGGCCTTAGGGACAGGGCGCTCACCTTGACCAGGTACTCCCCGAGGCTGACATTGTATACCCAAGAGCTTGTTATAAACTTGGGGGAAAATCCTAAGGATCTTTCTAACTATGTGCCTTAGTATATGGTGCTTAGCTAAGATGCTAACCAGAATGTGGAAGATACCAACGTGGTGACTGGGTAACTAATTGGACAGACCCTACACACACACACACACACACACACACACACACACACACACACCAAGAACATCAGCTTGCAGTGGACATTAAGGCCTTCACCATTGGAGCTGGAGTGTAGATGTATAGATATGTCTATGTGTATATGAGTGTTGAGGTGGGTCGTGGTGCACACATAGGTGCCCATGGAGGCAAGAAGGTAATGGATTAAATTCCCTCAAGCTGGAGTTACAGGTGGTTGAAAGCCACCTGACATGTGTTCTGGGAGCCAAGTTTGGATCCTCTGCAAGAGCAGCAAGTGACTGCCAAGCCATGTCTGCAGTCCTAAAGCACTGCTTTCATATCGACCTTTCTGTCCCTTGCTTTAAAAGGCAATACAGGATGGAAGGCAGAGGATCAAGTTCCTGACCCTCTTCCCCTAGAACGCAGCCAGTTCTGAGATGAGACAATGTTTTGCAAGGCTGGGAGTCCCTTTTTGAGATGGGGATTGAAATTCTTTGGCTTAAGGCTCTCGGTAGAACGCAGTATCTGAAAGACAGAGGTTGAGGGTCTCGTGCCCTGCCTTGGAGTTCCTCCGGCTCCCTCTCCTCAACACAAGTGGACATGAGAACAGTGCAACTGGGCTTTACCATCTTAGTCGGCTACAGAGAAGCCTGTGCTGGAATCAGACTTACTGCGTGCTCTTTGTCTTCACTGCGGGTCTGTAGAGAAACGTTGGAGGGGTGTTTCTTTGCCTGTACAAGTCCCAGGGGAGAAATCTGTCCTCTATGTTCCCCGGTGTTCTTACACGGCCCCAGAACAGTGAGTGAATCCTCTCTCCATGCGATACCGGGGCAAGCCCACCTCTTTCGGCTTGCCCTCTTTTTCTCTTTAGATCTTCCAGGTTTAATAAAAATGTTGTGTATCCTTTTCCTTTTCGTTCACACCCAAGTTTCCAAGATGTGCTCAGCATTGAATGTGACACTCAGTTGTAATAACTGATTATTACAATAGTCAGTGACATCAGCACTTGACAGATATGTACACCTGTGTGTGTGTGTGTGTGTGTGTGTGTGTGTGTGTGTGATATAAGACTATATAGACATATGTATGAATGAGCATGTAAAGTCCAGGGGACACCTCAGGTGTCATTCCCCAGACACTAGCCACATTCTAATTTTAATTTTCTTTTCAAGACAAGGTCTCTCACTTACCTAGAACACACCCAGCAGGCTCTGCTGGCTGTCAAGGGGGGCCCCAACAACCAGCCTGTCCCTTCTTCCCAGGCGCTGGGATTGCAAGCTTGTGTTAACCACACCCTTTTGCTTTCCTCTGGCTCTAAAGATTTAACTCAAGTCCTCATGCGTGCAAGACAAATACCTGACCGACTAGAAAAAAAAAATCTTCCTAGCTTTCTCTATTATATCTGCATTTACCTACTTTAAACATTTCTCACAAATGGCCGGTTCTGTAGGCTTTTCCCCCCACTTACCTAAAGAAAAAAAAAAAAAGAGGTGGATGAATTCTAAGTAGAGATGTCTTAGATCATAAGTAGGCAGATCTAGTTAGCTTCCGGTGAGCAGATGCTGGGATGGGTGGTAAAGAGATTGATGTAGCTTCGGTGTTTATGCACACGGATAGCCACAGCTGGAACCAAACGTGCAGGCTCAGCTCCACCTTTGGCCCAAGTTTTCCACTCAATCCAATTTAGCCAAACTAAATAGACTTTCAATAACCAGACAGCCAATTTCTCCAGCATAAGAGTTCATGTTTTATTCACCTAGAGAGTGAATACCACCCTGCTGTATACTAGGTGCTCACAAAATGTCTGAGGCGGGTTGAATTTAATCACAGTAGAAATGTGCCTGCCAAGTGCAATCCACAATACCCAGAGTCTCCCGCACCCTTGGGGAGGTATAGCTCATGGACCTGAAGAGATAGGAATGGCCACATAATCAATACAGCCTTCCTGGACTGTTCAGGCTGATCTCCCTGGGCCCCGCTCATTCCTGCTGTGGGCCTTTCCCATGCTGGCTGTCTCCTCACGACAGCCACCCTCTTCTTCCTTTAGCCAGCTCCCTCCAGTCTGGAAGCCTTAAATCAAGTCTCCCCACCCTAAAACTTGTCTCCAATTCTGGCTAAGCCACATTGATATCCCTTTCCTCGTTATCCACAGCACACAGAGATCCTCTGGGGTGTCCAAATGCCTGTAACTTCCCCATCCCAAGATTGTACAAACACTGTGATTTTTAGCTCTTCCTGAGAAGACCCCCTCCCACTGCTATGTAATCTGAGTGAGAAAGTGTCCAGATACCGGGATGAAACAGCCAGAGGTCAGGTCCTCTCTGCACTACTGAATACGTGTTACACATTGATCAAGTTTAATACCAAGAGCAAAAACCACTAAGAGATATGGATGGATCAATGCATAGATAAGAAGGTATGTAGGTAGACAGTTAGACAGACAAAATAGATACAAACATGGATGTATGCATGCATGCATATATATACATAGATCTATACATATATGCAGAGTGGACTATATAGACTAGTAGGTGGTTAGACACACACATACATACATACATAGACACATACATAGATACATACATACATATACTGACATGCATGTGTAAATAGATATGAATATGTATGTACACATGGTGATGCATAGCTTTATGTATATACAGTTGCTTTTATAGGAGTTTGGCCCTATAGAGTTGTGAGAGCTGGCCCTTATATAAGGTGCTCTATGTGTGACCCAAGAGCTGACAGCTGCTGGTCAGGCACCCCAGGAAGGAAGACAGACATGAATCATCTGGATTCACACAAAGAATTAGCTAGGGCCCATGAGGATGAGCTAAAGGTAGGTCAGCTCTTGGTACCTCGGCCTCTGGTGATGAGAGTACCCTGTAGAAGCTGAAGTTTTGTTACAGACGCCATGGCTGGAGTCAGATCAGGTGATTCAGTTCAATTTCTAGAACTCATATATTGAAAAGAGTCAAGGAAGGCATTTTGATAGGCTTGTCATTACAGCTCCAGGAGGCAGAAACAGGCAGGTCTCTGGCACTCACAGACTAGCCAGTCTATCTACTTGGCAAATTCAAATCCAGTGAAAGATATTGTCTGAACATAGAGGTGAAGGGTACAGCAGCTAAGGAAAGAGATCAAACACACACACACACACACACACACACACACACACACCTCTACCCTACATGAAAGGCAAAGAGACCTGGGTCAGGAGAAGGTGAGTCAGGTCCATCTGCTGTCTGATGATGACTTGGACTGATTCCTCAGAGGAGTGTCCATGTGTGCCAGTTACGAAATACCCACTACCTGACCCATCCTCAACTCTCCTTGCTAAACCTTACAAGAAAGAGTGTTTTTCCCCTCTTTATTTACAAAATTTGCTTAGTCTAGCCAACCTGAGACATTTCAAAGCCAGCACAACCATTCGGGGTTTTGTGTCTTGGACAAGTGGCTTTTCAGAGATTCAGTTCTCCTGTGTCCAAAACACAGCAAAACCTGGTCGTGAAACTTAAATAGGATTTAAATTTACCACATCCCTAGCACTCAACTGTGTTAAACGATAACTATTGAGATTAATTTGGATTCCCTTCTTATTCTTCTAGCTCAGCTGGAGGCCTTAAAAGCCCACCATTTCGGGTTGGGGATATGGCTCAGTCTGTTTCAAGCATGAAAACTTGAGTTCATTAAACATACTCTCTCTCTCTCTCTCTCTCTCTCTCTCTCTCTCTCTCTCTCTCTCTCACACACACACACACACACACACACACACACACACACACACACACACACACACACACACACACACACACACACACACACACACACACACACACACACACACACAGGAGTGGTGGCATGCTCCTATAATCCCAGTACACTGGGAAGGCAGAGATGGGCAAATCCATGGCACCGGTTGGCTATCTGATGTATCCGATCATCAAGCCCCAGCATCAGTTGGAGATTCTGTTTCAGCAAATAAGTTATACCAATACACTCAGGAAACAATCTCATAGTTGACCCCTGGCCTCCACATGCACACACATAGCCCACCTCACAAATCCACTCTTCATCCAGGTTGACTACTTTTGAATCAGCCTTGAGCTCTGCCTAGTCCCCCTGCCCTCCTTCCACACCTACCACCATGCACTAGTGTAGAGCTCTTGCTTTAGGGCTAGCACAAAAGCCTAACTTCCATCTTGTTCCTCCAACCCCATGTGATCTTGCCCCTGTGCAATCACAGTAAAACATCCAAAGCAAATCAAAGGCAAACATGACATACCACACTTTAGTTTGCAACTGGCTCCCCTGCTGCTATCGGGGCCAAATGTCAAGATCCCCACAGGTTATTCTGTCTCGATGCCCAAAAACAGATCAGCCACGGTCCTTGATTGATGTGACATTCTGAGGTTAGCACTTGTCTCTGTATGACACGATTGTGTTTTCACCTGTGCGTACCCAGGTGAAGGAAGAGGTCAGTGTCAAGTGTCATCCCTTAGCCAAGACCCACTTTGCTTTTTGAGACAAGGACTCTCACTGGATTGGAACTTAGCAAGCTAGCTGGGCTGGCTGGCCATTGATGAACAGGGACTGCCCACCCCAGCCTCCCCGGGTCTGCGATCGTCACTGCTCGCCACCACAGTCCCTTGGTTATTCCTCAACATGAATTCTAAGAATGAAACTTGGATCCTCATGCCTTCCAGGCAAGCACTTCACAGATTAAGCCACCCATCTTCCCAGCCCCTTCCAAGAGACTTTTCTTCGGGGCTCTGATGAAGTATTATTGCACGGGAGATGTAATTTCTGATCTCAGATATTTGAGAGGATCCAATAGAAGACAGGACAGGAATTAGGTGAGGACATTGGTGAGTCAAACAGGTGTGTCATTGTAGCAACAGGGTGATGGGGACCCAGAGGTTCACAATGTGCTTTCTTTTTATGTGTTCTTGCATGAACCCATAATAAAAAGCTTACAATTGTAGGGGGGGAGGATTCTCATGTGTGCTGCTGCACATATGTATGAAAGAGTGTTCATGCACATTGTGTATGGAAGCCACAGGCCAGCTTCAGGGGCTTTCTGCCTAGCCATTTTGAGGCACAGTCTATTACTACAATCTCAGGTTTACTGATACGTCAAGGCTTGCCAGGGAACACTGAGAATCCACCTGTCTCCATTTCCCAAGCACTAGAACCACAAGTAAGAGCCCCATGTCCAGTGTAAAACTGGCAGACAGCCCTGACCAGAAATATCACACACACACACACACACACACACACACACACACACATTCTCAACAATGCACAAGGAGGGCATTGTCATTTTTGTTGCTGGAAGAAATGTGAGTTCTGTGGGGAAAGGAGTTACATGAGGAGCCTACCCACAACCCCATAACTCTTCCTGTGACTTGGTTATAGTTGAGTTTCACTGTCATTGCAAATGTGAACTAGCTCCTGAGGGCCCCTCCAGTGAACCTACAAGCATGAGAGTGGACTCAAACCCCGAAACATAATAACAAACGTTTTCAAATGTGATTGTACACTAACTCTGCATTTCTGGTTGAGAACCGAGGAGGACGGCAAGCCTCCACCTTGACATGGACTTGAGCTCGGTGTTTCCATTGGATCCACCCTGGCCAGTCGGCCATTGATGGCTCTACTCTCTTCATACCATTACACCCTTGAGCAGGAGGAGGAATCTTCCTGGGTGTATCTGAATCATGGCTCCTAGCCAGGCCTGGCTACACACGGTTGTCACCACAGCTGTGCAAGAGAAAACTGTGAATTCAAGGCCTTTCTGATTGATGTACAGCAAAGTTCAAAGCCAGCCGGAGAGACTTAGCTGGACATTACCTCAAAATAAATGAAAAAGAGGACTGGAAAGGCAGCTCAGAGGTGGAGAACTTGACTAGAAGATGTGAGGGTCTTGGTTAAGGAAGGGAGGGAGAAAGGGAGGGAGGGAGGGAGGGAGGAATGGAGAGAAGAAAGAAAAAGGGGGAGGGAGAAAGAAAAGAAGTGATAGAGAGAAAGAAAGAAAGAAAGAAAGAAAGAAAGAAAGAAAGAAAGATAGGGATGGAGGGAGGGAGGAAGGAAGAAAGAAGGGAAGGAAGGAAGGAAGAAAGAAAGAAAGAAAGAAAGAAAGAAAGAAAGAAAGAAAGAAAGGGAGGGAGGGAGGGAGGAAGGAAGAAAGAAGGGAAGGAAGGAAGGAAGAAAGAAAGAAAGAAAGAAAGAAAGAAAGAGAGAGAGAGAGAGAAAGGAGGGGGAAGGGAGAGAGAGAAAAGGAAGGAAGAAGAAGGGGGAAGGTGGAGAGGGAGAGAGGGAGAGAGGGAAGGGAGGGAAGAGAGAAGGAAGGCAGGGTCAGGTTTGAGAGTCTGTGCTCGACAAGCTTTGATTCAGTTTGCACTGAAGTTTCCTTGAGGCCCTTTTAGTCCAAAATGTCCAACAAATATTTACAAAGATGTGGGTTTTATCTGGTCTCGTGTAAATTATCAGTGATAAGAACACCATCAACTTGTTTCCACTAAGATTTCCTTGCCTGGTTCCTAATCCTGAGAACACAAACAGGTAGAGAGTGTAGAACTGCCATTTCTCAAGTCCTTCATTCGGTGATTATTTAGGCATCGGGCACAGACCTGTTTCCAGGCACTGGGCACAAGGGAGTCTCTACTTGAGTGGCTTTACAATTTTATCAGCAAAGACAGAAGACAAATCAACAAATGGCTTGGGAAGGGGAGGGTAATAAGAAGTGTAGAGCAAAATCAAGCCAGCAGAGGGGCCAGAGAAAAGGGAGCTGAGTCTGTCTGTCTCAGAAGGCTTTTCTGTGGTGCTCACAGCCAACCTGAATGAGGTCACAAGGAGGGCTGGGCAAAGGCTCAGAGGAACAGTTTCTGGGGACTGGAAAGTACACGTGCCAATGTTCTGGGCCACCAGTGAGCTTGGCTGATCTGCCTTGTCAGAGCCTGTAAGAGCTTGCTGGAAGAGGCCGGCAGCAGCAGGCGTGGGACGAGGGCCCTGGGATCACGAGGAATACTTTGGATGCGATTCAGGACCAGATGGGAAAATGTTGGAGGGTTTTGAGCAGGGGGCCAAGCAGAGTTAGACGAAGAAGCTTCAGAATGAATGTCACATTGCCCACAGACTCTACAGGAGCCCGATCCTTTCTTATGGCCTCTAACAACCAACCACGGTTCCGTCCCACCAAAGCCCAACCTTGGGCACGAATTACTTTATTGGCTTGCTTACAGAATATGCATAAGAGGTTGTTTTCAGGGACACAAGTGACCTCAAAGCAGTCGTGTCACCAGACATCTTACCCAGAATGCATAGCTGCGAAAATGGAGTTCCTCTCCCACCTCAGTTAACCCTTGACCCTCTATGCAGTCTTACACTTCTGGAGATCACAGGACAATGCACAGTTGGGGTGACATTGTATAGAAGTGGTAAGGGGTGCAGGAAGAAGCAGTTAGAGTCTTCAAGAACCCTCCGTGTCTATGAGGAAATGTCAACAGTCCACAGGCATGATCTAGGGCACATTCAAGAGGTCACAGAGACTCTGGTGAAGATCGTGGCTGTTATGATAACAAGTAGCAGAGTCGGAGTTCAGTGCCAGAGATTCAGGGTTCTTGCCTCTTCAGGGGCATGCCATGGGAATCTCCCTCCTCCCATCAATGGTCTCATCATAGCATGCTCGCTTCTCTCTGCCTGAGAGACCCACTCCCATAACACCATGATGGAGAAAGTGGCCCGAGCCAAGGACGGACATCTACTTTGTGCAGCTCTTCGGCCGAGATCAAGAGTGGATGGGTGCTCCCTAATGATCACTCAAACCTAGGAGCTGAGGAGATGCCTCTGTTGAGATGCCTCAGTGCATAAAGTACTTGCTGCAAGACCATGTGGGTGTGGGTTTGATCCCTGGCACCCGGCTGAAAAGCCAAGCATCGTGGTCATTTGCGATCCTTGTGCTGGGGAGGTAGAGAGCAGAGCATTCCTGGGGCTCGCTATTCAACCAGGGTAGCAGTGCAGCCAACAAGTGAGCTCCAGCTTAGTGTCTTGAAACATAAGATAGAAAGAACACCAGGCAATATTGACCTGGGACCTCCATGCGCGCGCGCACGCACGCGCGCCTACTCACACACACACACACACACACACACACACACACACACTCATTCGTTTTCATTCTCACGCCCCAAAGAATATACTCACATACTCAAATGAGTAATAAAAGTAGATGTACCACATGAATCCTACCATAAGAACTTGCATGTGAATGTAGCTTTGTCAACCAAATTACCTGACAACCACGGATATGCCTGCATTTAAAAGAATCCTAAAGAAAACCTTATTAAGAAAAAAAAAGTCATCTTGTAATACAAATCTCAAAAAAAAAAAAAAAAACATTTTCTTTTCACCAAAAAATTAGCATCTCTGTACATGGATTTTTTTTTAAAAGAAATTCATATTCAATTGTTACTGGCAACACCACTGCAAAAGACAATTACTGCTAGTAAGATAGATAGATTACAAATAGCACAATAATGGCTACATATGGTGAATCTACCATCATCCCAGAGAAACGCCAATAGCGCCAAACAGCACTGGCCCATAGACTCTGGAGCGTCTACAACCTGCCTAGGTTTTCAGTTCTCTTCTTTCTGTCATATTAAAACACTCCCCCAGGGATAGTGGGGTAGGTTTTTTTTTCTTCTTTTTGTCCTATATATGAGTTTTATTTGACCAAAAAGAACCAGCCCTCAACTCCCTAGAGGATTCCCACAGGAAGCAAATGTAGGTGTGTTCTGAGCACGCCAATGATCAAAGAGAGAAGCCAGCCCTTGTGCCAGCCACTCTCTTGATTATTCAGGGAGGGATGATCCAATTTGTGGATTAGCTGGGCCTCTTGGCCTTTTCTGATTTCA